>ML833865.1:32222-43932 GCA_009831015.1 Picea engelmannii
TTACGTGGTTCACCCAGTGTGGGCTACGTCCACCAGAGAAATTGCCAGGTCCTTCCTTTATTATTATCCAACAAATGAAGGGATACAACCTACAACAAAACCCGATGTAACTTCCTCTTCTTTCTCCCACAGTCTCCTCTCTCAGAATAAAACATTCACCATCATCCATAGCCGTAATACATTTCCCTCATAAAAGAGGGTTGCCTTCTAGGGAAAAAAACCCTAACATAATCTCTACCGTTAGATCTGCGACCTTATAATGAACGGTCCGGGTTTACAATGAAATTACAATATACTTTTACAAGGCAATTTTTTCTTCGGGGGCTTCGCCCTCGAACACCCATCGGGGGATGCTACCTTCGAACCCCCGTTGGGGGCCTGCTTGCCCCCAGACCCCCCAGCCGGGGGGATAGGCCCCCCGGACCCCGCAGAGGGGGTACCCCCCCCTCTGCACTCCCCCGCGTGGAAGAGTGTACATACTTATGGGGTGTAAATACTTCATAGGGTATAAACACGGCTGAAAGCAAGGACCTCTGAATCAGGAAGATTATCAGGCTCCACAACCAACAATTGGATCTATGCCATGGTCATTGTCGTATTGTCCGTTTTCCGTATACTTTGTTTTCCTCACCAAGGGGACATCATGACTATCGACCAGTTATCCTTTGCGTACTCTAGTCCTAATGGATCTGTTGGACTGTCGATCCCTATGATCTAAAATTCTCAGCTGACAACTGAGAATATCAGCATTGGAATGTATTCTTCCCTCATGGGTCTCTTTGAATTCTCGACACCGATTCACCATGTTTACGCCATGTCCAGTAGGCATGCTTCATCTAGGAGGTCCATACCTTTTTGCACTTCCTATTTTAGTGATCCATGGACCCTACCTTCTCCGACTTCATCGGGTGAAGGACAATTGCATGCTGGCATGGCTATGACACTATAAACAGTGGATATTGCATATCAATTTGTTCTAGACTCTATTGTCGATCCCGATCCTCTTACCTCACCGACAAACAAGGAGGATCCTGTTATTAGGCATGTATGGGTCACCTCGTCATCATGCTCGTATGATTTCCTAGATGAGACTTTTCCTTCAGACGAATCCATCCTCAAAGCCATGAATGGTTCTGAGAGACCTTGGGATGATATGCATAATCGATCTTATTTTCTCCCAAGTCTCGAAAGAATCGAGCAAGATGATTTTCGGTCTACATTGAGTGAGATAGTCAGTCACACCGTAGTTCCACTTGATACGCACAACATTTATGCTAAGGAAAATATGGCGAGTATTTCTCCTACTGTCTTGATCAATATCTCTCATACCCCTGCCAAGATTGAGAATGTAAATATAGGTGCAGATTGTTCGCTAGAAGAAATTCTGATCTACACCAAACTCTTCAAAGAATTTTGAGATGTATTCCCTTGGTCATATGAAAAGATGCCAGAGATCGACCCTCGTATTGTCAAACATGATATTAGGACTTATCCAGATGCTAAACCTGTTCAAAAACATCTTAGAGCTGTAAATCCTAAGAAGGCCCCTACTATTAAGGCAGAGGTGGAGAAGCTACTTAATGTTGGCTTCATCTACCTAGTTCCCTTGATCGAATGGGTATCCAACCCCATTCCCGTAAATAAAAATAAAGGAACCATCCGTGTGTGTATGTACTTTCTCGACCTGAACAAGGCTTGTCCTAAAGATAACTTTCCCACACCTTTCATTAATCAGATTCTCGATGAGTGTGCGGGAAGCTACATATTTTCTTTTATGGACGGATTTTCAGGATATAACCAAATCCATATCAAACCTGAGGACCAATACAAGATGACATTTATATGTCCTTGGGGTAATTTTGCATACCAGAAAATACCTTTTGGCCTTAAAAATGCTAGAGCAACCTTCCAACCTGCCATGAATTTCACTTTTCATGATCTCAAGAACATAGTCGAAGCCTACCTTGATGATCTTGCTGCTCACTCTCGCAAGAGGGTGGATCATGTTATACACCTTCGACTAGTTTTTGAAAGATGTCATTACTATAGAATTTGGTTAAACGCTTATAAATGCATCTTCTGCATTAAGTCCAGTCATCTCTTAGGATTTTTAGTTTTTGAGACTGGGATCATGGTAGATCCTCTTAAGGTTGAGGCAATACTTTAGTTGCCTCCCCCGTGCATGATTAGACAACTTCAAGGTTTGCAGGGGAAAGCTAAATTTCTACGTCGTTTCATAGTGAAATATGCCAATATCACTAAGGGTTTCATGTGCCTCTTGAATAAATACACTCCTTTTATCTGGGATGAGTGAGCCCAAGAGTCTTTCAACACTTTGACGAAAGCCTTGGTATCAACCCCTCTGCTGAGATCCACTGATTACAGTAGAGATTACTTGCTTTATATTGCCACATCTACTGAGACGATTGGTATGGTTCTAATTCAAGAGGATGATGAGCTCCATGAGCACGTCATCTACTGTGTTAGTCGAAATCTCATCATCCCTGAGCTTAATTACTCTCATGTTGAAAAACTAGCTTTGGTTGTCGTTCATGCAGTCCAACGTTTACATCACTATATATTTCTTTGAAAAAATACTGTGATTGCCGATGTCAATCCGTTTCAATACATCCTCACCAGGTGTATTATAAGAGGGAAATATAATAAATGGATTGTCATCCTACAAGAATTTGATATCGACTTTGCTTCAACCAAGTCCAAGAAATCACTAGTTTTTGTGGAGTTAATATCTGATTTTCCATGATTAGATGAGGATGTTATCCATGTCGATTCGTTTGTAGACGAACACATTTTCCTTGTCTCATTATCCGACCCTTGGTATGGAGACATTGTTTTATATCTTCAAACCTTGAAGTTCACTTAGCATCTCTCGCGAGATGATTGACGACGAGTTAGATATCAAGCCAAAAAGTATAACATCATCGATGACACTTTATATCGCAGAGGAATAAATAATATATTGTGTTGTTTCTTAAATCACAAGGAAGCCGATTCAATCCTAAACAATTTCCACAAAGGGGCTTGTGGTGGTAGACTATCCGATCTTGCGACAACCCAAAAACTCCTACGAATCTGTTATTTTTGGCCCACTATATTTAAAAATATTATCGAAGCAGTTAAGAAGTGTCATCCCTTCCAGGTGTTCACTCGGAAAATGCGATCGCATCCAACCCTTCTTCACCCAGTCATTACTGTCGGTCCCTTCACTAAGTGGGGGGTATATTTCATCGATTGCAACCCAACTTTGGCTAGGCGGAACCAACATATCATCGTGGTCATCGACTACTTCACTAAGTGGGCCAAAGCCATGCCTACTGTAAAATCCGATGGGAATACTGCATCCTTCTTTATGTTCAACCAAATTATCGCTTGGTTCGGTATCCCAAGTGAGATTGTCACTGATCATGGTAGTCACTTTCATAATGAAATGATGGTAGAACTAGCAGCTAAGCTGGGGTTTAGACACGATCATTCATCCCCTTATTACCCCCTGGAAAATGGAAAAGTGGAGGCCATCAACAAGTCTCTCAATACCATTTTGCAAAAAACTGTCATTCAGAGTAACTCCAATTGGCACATCATGCTATATCCCACACTTTGGGCATACCAAACCTCGGTTAAGACTGCCACTGGTTTTTCCCCTTTTCAGTTAGTGCATGGTGTGGAGTCGAACCTGCCCATTGAATTTGGAATCCCTTCTCTCAAGTTGACAGTCGAGCTCCTACCCGAAACTTCAGATTTAGAGCGATGCCTTGTGCACCTAGAGAGTCTTAACGCGCAACGTCGGGACACCTTTACGTCTATCGAGGCAAACAAGAAACTTGTTAAGGTTCAGTATGACAAGTCTGTCTGTCCTTGGTTGTATGCTAAGGGTGACTTGGTCTTCTTATATGATCAAGCCAAAGAACCGCTAGGGGCAGGCAAGTTTAAACCCATGTGGCACGGTCCTTACATCGTGTGACATGTCTTATAAAAAGGATCCTATGAATTGGAAGATTATGAAGGGAACAAGTTGGCCGAGCCCAGAAATGGGCTTTACTTGAAACAGTACTATCCTTGAGCCCTAGGCTTGGGCGTAACTCTTTGTATACTAATGTAAATTTAGTGTATATACATCTCTTTTTTCCTTTTCTTTTATTTTTAGCTTGCTTATTGTGTTTTCCATTTGTTGGCAGATGTCAACGGAGTCTTCGGTCTACCTAGGATTTGCAGATGGAGCCATTCATCATACACAGAACTTGGATTTCACCACTTGGGTGGCTTACTCACCCGAGGGTCTATTGGTATCTTCAGGTGGTGCATGCCTAGGGCCATCCACGAATAACGTAGTTGAATATAGCATCGTCATAGAACTTTTGCGTGATGTTATCTCGCATGGTATTCTCTCTTTAGAAGTTCGCTTGGATTCCCAGTTTGTAGTATGTCAGTTGAATGGCCATTACCATGTGCATGATCCTACTTTACTCCGTTGATTCCTACGGGTATGTCTTTTAGAATGAAAATTTGATTTTATTACATATCATCGCATTCCTATGAGTTATAATCATGTATCCAATGCCTACACTAACTATGTTTTAGATTGGCATTTGTCACATCAATAAAGCAAAGAAAACCATTAACTCAATGTACACATTGTAAGATATAAGTAAAGCCGAAGATCACTTTTTATATATTTCAAAAATATGGTGTTTATATTACAAAATTTGGGGCTAAAACCCTCAAAATACATATACATCTGATATACATATCCCAAGACATCTACGCATGTGGCTCCGAATGTGCACCATGATAGAAAAACACAATGTTTGTGAGACATCGGAAGAGTCATACCCATGCTCTAGGTACACCAACCACCTACCCCTACATGGCTTCAGGTAGATCCTCTACCTGAACCATAAGAATCCTCTGTTTCAAACAAGACAAGTTACCCTGCACATTCTGTAGGACTCTCTCCGCCTCTCCTCCCACCACCTCATCTCCCCGGTTCCTATTCCTATGTCATAGAAATCCCTCTAGCCGACACAGACCCACATATGTGATTACACAAATATCTAGTTAATATTTAAAACACCAGCCAAAAATATTTTTTTTCCTTAAATACAAAAATACAAAAATAAATAAATGAAATATATAATTGTTTTTACCTATGGCGCCATAGGTGGCCCTTTGTGGAAGTGACATATCTGGGTCTCCTCTGAAATCGATCTCCACATGGGATAGTCATCTAGAGCAATGATTTGTCTCCGCCACCAGAACAAAAAATCATCGTTGTAGGGTGTCAACACCCTACCTCCCCCCTATCGTCTCATGACTTTGATCCACCACGCCATAGCTGGATCACGTGGCCCCTAGGAAGGATCTCCACTCTAGGTCCCATACCTAGAACCCGCTCGAAAAAGAAGCTACAAAGAATAGAAGAAAATCCTAAGTTTCTCTTACCCCCTTGTTTGCACTTTGTCAACTGACCTTTTATATTGGTCATCAATGAGGTACACCAATCATAGACAGTGGCTCTCGCACACTCCACTGCATAAAACATAATAGGTCTCGATGCTTAATGCAATGAGGAAGAACCTATGATCTTGGTAAGCATGAGCACAATGATCTTCAAACTCAGGTTATTGATTGCCCGTATGGCGACTTGACTTCCCACCATGGGAGTCCCTGCTACACATTGCGATTCAATATACTCCTCAACCTTCATCCCACTCCCTACTCCTCATGACTTGAGGTCCACAACCTCTCCTCAGTGTGATAGACCAGTCAAGAAGTAGATGTCCCCTACTTCTACCCTTAAAGGTTGTCCATCAAGGATAAAGCTTTCTCTATCAGGATCCCAATAACCCACCAACATTTCCAACAACCTCACTTGGGTCCTCATTCCTTTGAGAGCCCAAAACTTGTACAAACCACATATTTTTAAATCCTCTTGAGCCACCGGATCCCGATCCACAATTGCATCTACCTCCTCAGGCTCTCGCTCTCTCCATTCCAAGACCATCCTGTAAAAAACAAATCAATTTTTGAGTTAAGAACCCCCTTTTTTTGCCAATTGCGTACATATACACGACTTAATTTCCCACAACCGCATGTAGGGATCAATACACGCTCCCTATGGTTAACATAGGGGCGTATACCTAGTCGTACACATGACCTACACAAGGAAACCCGCATATACTGAAAATCCTAATTTACGCCCTCAAAAACTAAAAAATGGAAACCTAATAAAAAAATGCAATCCACTGAATTTGAAGAGTATGATATGAAGAGTTACTTGATCCAGATGGTTCATGATTTCGTTGCCCGATGCTCCCACAATCATCGTTTGAATCCTCGAGGTATTTTTGATCCAAATTGCACTATTTGGGTAAAAATCAAAATGATACAGTGATTTTTTATTTTATTACTATTTATAAATTATTTTTACCCACTTTATATAGTTTCATGCTATTTGTTTAACCTAATGGACTAATTCAAGAATGGTTTTAAGCTGGTTTTGTTGTTTTGACTCAGTTTTCTTGCGGATTTCAACATCATGGTTGGTCGTTCGTCTCTTCTGGCAGGTATTTTCATAACCTAGCATATAAGATAGGTATTTATTCCATCGTGCATTTCGCATTATCCTCCGACTACCACTTTTTACGCCTTAGGTACGAACCCATTTATTGCAATGCATGACCCTCCATCTGCTATAAGTAGCATCGTTAATAAATGGTAGAGTCTTACCAAACATGGGTACCCTAGTTAGATCCTTTTTTTCATTTGGTTCCCATGCTGAGTTTTTCCCTTGGGACCAGGAGCCCATTATAATTTGATACATGACTTTACTATGAACCTCATTTCTCATTAATACACATGCAACCTTATTACTCGCGGACTCCCAAAAATGAGTCTTAATTAAGCTCTTTTTCCGACTCGTCTAAAAAACCAAAAATATTGTCGAGTGATTTGTCCCTTTCACACTCATTAAAATTGGATTTGAAATGTCATGAGTCTTAGTTAAGCTCTTTTTTGACTCGTTATCAAAAGTAGAAAAGATTTTTGAGTGAACTTGTCTTTTTCACACTCATAAATTGGATTTTAAAAGACATCTATTTGGTACAAGTTTACCCCTTTTTCACACCAAGTAGACTAAAAGACATAAAAAGGGACATTTTTTGGCATTAAGTTGTGATTTCATCTCATGCCCTTGCTTCTAGTATTGATCCTTTAGCCGGTTCTCGCTTTGCGTTATAAACCATTGCCTAAGAAATTTTTGCATCCTCAACCAAGCAGAGCCTTGTTTATATCCTTCGCAATTTGACACCCTATACCCTAGAGGGCACATCACCCCAAGTGTTCATCTCCCGCATGCATTCCCCTGCATTGAGCATAGGTACGTTCCACTGTTGGAACTATTTTTGCTTACTTGCGACACTTGTTCCCTCCTCTATATCATAACATTCATTTGTTATGAAAAAACAAAAAAAATGATGGGCAGGAAGGGAGTACTATATTTTAATTGGCTGCATTCATGTTACATTTGAACATAGCACAAATTTATTGAGTCCTTACGTCATCATAATATTGGGTTTAGCATGGCCTTAGGCAGCTGATCTAGTTACAGAGTTTTCTCTACGGACTGGTTATTCTTCCAGTCCCTATAGCGAACATGATTGATGCCTCCTGCATCTAATAGTCACATCATTGAGTCTATGATGCCGAATTCCACCATGTCTCATGCTCTTGTTCAAAGGAAATCTATCAACCTGCGTCGACCACTCCTCATAAATCTTGACTTTGCATGTCGAACATACCCTCAGTTTGTCTTAGAATCACATGATACTATGGTCTTATCATGCACCCTAGCCCTACTTTCATCATTGGTAGGTCACCTTGAACCCAACAATTGACACTTCATCATTGGTCATTGACTGGGTGGTTTCCCTTGTGTTCGAAAAAAAGACATTTATTCACACTTTGGGATTCGTGCAGTGTCTTGGTTTCCATTAGACTTATTGGTGGTTTCCTCGCCTTTGTCGACAATTTTCATCATTGGTTGTTATTCAGAGGGTCTTTTTTGTATACTTCTTGCACTTGGTACACGTGAAATACACACAGGGTCGTTGGTTTATGAACATGTTCTTCATCTGATCTCCACCAAATCATGAAGCTCTTGATTTGTTCCTCCTGATGACCGATGATAGATGGCTTAATTCTCTGCTTTCAACGGGTCTCTTTCCATAGACTTCAACTCATTTATTCTGGATATGGGACCTATAGTTTTATGAGTGCCTTGAGGCTTGCAGTCATTAGTGGCAGGCTCTCTTGCCATTTGCAAATGGGAATACATCAATGTATCCTGATAAATGGATTTCTCAAGTGTTCGACACTAACTCCTTTATTCTCACTTGTAGAAATGTACTCGGTGCCTTGATACCTACTTTCATTATTGGTAGGTTGTCTCACGTTTGTTAATGGTATACCTCAGTGACTGGTAATCAAATGATGTCTCATCATGCTCGACCTCAACTCCTTTTTTCACATGATGTAGACTTGCACCTTGGCGGATTGTGTAGAAGACTTGAAGACATCACTATGTGGCTACAACTTTCCTAATTTTTTGCTTCCCTTTCACTGGACCAACACGTATTTGACTTCAGTGATCATGGGAGATCAGTTTGTACTCCATGGTATACATATATCTTCAGAATGATTTTGAGTTTGGTTTCACTGGGCCTTTTTCATGACTATGACATCTTTTGGCATACAACCGCATTTGTATTTGCCTATTCATGGACATGCACACTTTTTTGGTATATTTTCCACATGGTTTTGCATTGTATTCTTGGCAGCCATGTATGCAAATTCAGTACATAGATAAGAAATTGAGTTCGTCCAGCTGGTGCTCTACCACTCCACTTCTGGGTTATTTATAATCTATTTCGGCCATCGTAGGTACTCCTCTGATCTCACACATTAGGGGGCATATTTTATAGCGAGATTTGCCTAACCATTGCTATCTTGCACAGAGGGACTTTTCCCATTTCCCTATGCAGACGTGTCATCCGTTTTTGATGAATCCAGAGCCAAAAATATACATTTTTCCATATATACGCTCCCTATCAGCTATGCAAGATGTGTATACGCTGGCTGCTCCACTACATCCCGTGTACTTCAGGATTTGCACCAGAAAATAGAAAAATGAGGTCGTGTTTCCATGTCACGATAAAATATCTATGATCCTTGGCCTTCCACATACTGGAAACATTCTGAATCAGCCCTTCAGTTTCATTTTGAAGGCTATAAAAGCACAATTTCGAGCTATGGAAAAGAGGAGAAAGCATTCAACTTTGAGAGCAAAATTGCTTCAGAGAAATTACTTCATATTGAGTTTGCATCCCTCTATCCCTCAAGTATGAACATAGTGTTCAGTCCCCAAGCTCTTTCCCTATTGTTGAGAGAACCTCATTGACTCTCTCTTATGAGCTTGCCTTTTGTGGAGGATTGAAGTGGTGAAGGCCCAGCTGGAAGGAACTTGGTTTCTTGGTTTCGAACCATGCCGACACGGAAGTCTGTAATGTTGTCGCTTCTACTGATCAATTATTAATATAAATACTCCTTTCCCTTCCTATTGGTATAATGCAAATGTATGATTATTATCCATGGGTATGTTTGTAATGTTTATTGATGGCTTATGCTATCTAATGTTCTAACCCCTTTATATCATCACTATATACTTGCTCTGCTCATTTGTTAAGAACCTATTACAGGTATAAAATTTTGGGTCGAAGTGCTCAACGGTGGAACATCATCAAACGTTGTATCGAGGTAGACCTATTTCTTATCTTGCACATTAGTTCATATAGCATATGTTGGAATTGAGTTGATTTCTGCAGTCATACCTGTCTGTTGTGGTTTACCCTTGGCCATAGAGAGTTTTTCCCTTGTAACAATCATTCAAAGGAATATGTCATAATTGTTTTTTATATAAATGATATTTATCATTGAAAATATGTTACAAACATACTAGCTATATAATGTACATCTATATGTCTTATAAAATTAATATGCACCATCAATTTCTTTTAGTCTTCTTGTGTGTTTTCGAGTTCTTAAGTAATTCATCCATGTCCATGTCTTTGTTTACTAGGTGCTCTTCAACACTTGATGTTTCTTCAGTCCTTTCACACCGAGCACGCCTGGTCACTTACCCATGGCGTGCAGGATGCTATGAGGGGCCATCGCTTACAAAAACAAAAAATATTAAATTTATATGGGCAATTTTTACATATCATTGAAGTAGTTCATTAATATTAATAAAAACCTATGCAATGTAATTATTTACCTGCTGGTCCATTAGTCGACACCGTTGGAATGAATTCCCTATTCTCCTGATCATCTTCAGGTCAAGGAGGCTCAACTACGACATTCACTTCCATTGAAACGACAAAATTTATAAGGACAAAACTGTAAATGTATAATTAATAAAAATTAGAAGTACAAAATTTATAAGTATGAAATTATTAAGTATATGATTAATATACATCCATTTTACCATCTTGGGCCTCAGTCATAGAAACATCTTAGGGCTGCACACCACGGGGGTGGGCTTGCCGGGGGGCACCATGAACTTCTGGCCATGTTGCACTATCAAATATTTGTTGTCCAGTGCTAATGGTTTCATTGATAGTATTGCTCCCATGATTAAAACAAGGTAAGACATTAAAGTTATGGACGATATCAAACATTTATGTATTTTATAAGTAATGAAAGGTTAATGTAGACTGATTTTTATTTACCTTATTCAACAAACTGGATCTTGGGTTCTACCCCATGTTTTTTATACGATCAACCATGGCTTTATAGTTGTACTTGTAACGAAGTTGGAGGTCTTCCTCCATGGTTTCAGTTCTGTAGTCGTCACCCTACATTGCATAAGAGCATGTTTTTTTAATTTTTTTGGATGAAATAAACTGAAAGTTGTAAGGCAATAAAAATAATATTCTTAAGATGTTTGGGTACTTACGATTCATGACTGTAACCTCGAGTAACCACCCTGGCTTAGCTTGTGTTGGACATGTCTAACAATCCTTGCTTTGGTTGCCTTCGAAGTGTCAGCAAACCTATCGTCAAAATTTTCGAGTATGTTATATACCACACTTTTATTTAGATTTAAATAAATTTAAAGGTATTGAAATCAAAATATTGTAATTTACCTTGGGGTACCAGTTATTTTTTCTTTATATTTTTTCAATATCTTTTCTTTTGCATCATCAATGATCGCCTTCCACTCCCTCTCTAGAATTGATGGAGGACGCTCATGCCTAGGTTTGCCTACTAAGCTTCATCTATAAACATCCCACATATATTTTAAAATACTCCTGCTGTAGAGGTGGCCTCTTTTTTATTGAACATGTCTACTCCAAAGAGGCCTTCAAGATAATCCATAATATCTTTTTTGAGGTTGGAATTCTGGAAATTCCACCTCATGCATAAGGTTTCCCAAAAAATCAACAAGGCCTTGCTCTCCATGTGCCTATAAAAATGGTCGTTTCTTACACAGGAAATGATATGATCATTAATTTAAAAATAATAATCTAGATAATTTTTGTATGAGATGGACAACATGAAACAATTAAAATATGAAAAACTACCTAGGAGTCTTATTTGTTTTAATGGAAGTATGTTATCGTCGACCAAAAATGTG
>ML833866.1:10135-27882 GCA_009831015.1 Picea engelmannii
AAAGATATTTCAGAAGTACAATGCTTCAACTGTCGAAAGTATGGTCACTACAAGAATCATTGTCCCGAGCTAAAGAAAAGGAAGGGGACACACGAAGCATCAGTTGCCGAAGAAAAGGAACCTACAAAGAAGACCAAGCAGGAGGAAAGAGATTTCTTCTTCTGAAGGTAACAATACTCTTCTTAGTTCCTGTACATATCTTGTTTGTATAATCTCTATACATATCTTGTATATCTATCTCTTAGAAAATAATATGTTCCAAGAAGAACTACACCTATGGAAGAACAACAAGATAAGGATTGCTATCATTGTACAAGTCAGACAATATACAAGAAAGGATGAAATATATCAAACAAATCTTGTGGAAGCTATTACAAGATAAGCCGAAATCAGAATCAATCTTGAAGAAACCTAGAAGAAAGAAGTCACCAATCAAGAGAAAATTGGAGAAAGACCTATGATGCTTTGCAGAAGACAATAAGGATGCAGACAGAAACGTGGACTCTCCTAGATGGAGGGAGCCGAATATATATCACCATAAAGAAGAGCATGTATTCATACATGAAGCAAGGATTAGGAGGGAGCTAATCCTACGATCCATTGAAGATGATGAAGTATATATCCATGGTAGCAAACATGAAAGCAGTATGTGTTCAGTTCAACCTTAGAAGAAGTCTTCTTCAAAGAAAAGCCTTAAAGTATCCCTGGTTGTCCATCCACATCTGTGATCCTATAATAAAAAAAAGAAGTAGAATCTTTAGGGCATGGAATCTATAAAAAACTCCATGGACTCAAGAGCTAAAGAAAAACATTAGGAAGAACATGAAGATCCCAAGAAAGAAAGAAAAGCCAGAACAACCAGTCATTGTATCAAGAATCACAAGATTACCAGCCTGATATAAACTCACTAAAAGCAATAAAGCAGAGGAACTGAAAGTCGTGATGAAAAACAGTGTATGGAAGACTTATGAATGAAAGCATTGCAAGATCTAGAACTAGAGGTTCTCCCAAATGGAGGGAGAAGACTATGATGATTACTTGTTCTAGTAAACCGACATATCTCTACACGAGTCATTATATCATCCACAACATCCATGAGTTGAAGTTCTACATCAGATGAATGCAAAGACTGTTCTCCAGAGCAATTGAGCAAAGAGCATATGAAGAGAAATCTCAAGACTTTGAGGCATACCAGAAAGAGACCCTTGTATGCAAATGGAAGAAAATAACTTGGTGGAGAACCTCCAGTGCACAACAGAAGAGTGGTGAAGATTTCCTATAACAAGATATTGTATCAAGATGATTACTCAGAAGATCAAATCTCATGATGACAGAAGAAGTGCCACATGGATATGTTCCAGTTTTCCAACAATGATATATTTTATTGATCAAAGCTACATGAAGCCTTCAAAGAAGACCAGTGCTCCAGAACGAAGTACATTTGAAATCAAGCATTACATTATCCGTGATGAAGTTCAGAAAGGAGAAAGAGGTTCTCCAATACATATCTCCACAGACGAGCAGATAAACAGACATCTTGGTAAAGCTTCTGTCCAAGATAAAAGAGTTTGCGTACTCAAGCCGGAGCTCGTGGAGACGACTTCCTTATTGAAAAGGGAAGAGATGACTCCCAGGTTGGGAGGGAGCACTGATATGTATTGATTTATGGACAGTCATTTTTCAGTTCGAAAAATGGTCCAAGATGAGCAGTTTCCTTTCCAGTTCGGAAAGTGGATTGAGATTTCTGACGGGCGGTGATTTCTCATTGTGGTTAACATGGGAAATGGTCCAGATTGTTGATGTATCATAGACAGTGACTTCCCATTGTGGTTAACATGGGGAGTGGTCTAGGGCAATCTCTCTTCTTGAGGGTTACTCAAGAAGACTAGCTCGCCTCGCCAGACAGCGATTTCTCATTGTGGTTAACATGAGGAATGGTTTGTTTTGGAGGTTGGTACAGGACGGTCTTTTCCTCTTGTGGTTAACAGAGGAAATGGTTCGGACAGTCATTCCTTAGAGTTTATACATTCTCTCCAGGGTGCACTTTCATTAGTGTAGGAGGAATGGCCCAGGGTGGGGAATGGTCCAGGCTCAGCAATCAGGGACAAGCATTCCTTAGGGTTTATACATTCTCTCCATGGTGCACTTTGATTAGTGTAGGAAGAATGGTCCAGGGTGGGGAATGGTCTAAGTTCAGAAGACAGGACAGTTGTTCTTCCTTGCTTGAGAAGAATAGTCCAGATATCTCATTGCTCTACTCTGAGGGCAGATATTCTTTTAGATCTCACAAATGTAAGTGAAAGATTGGCCCAGATGATTCAGTTTATATCATAACATTGTTTCTATGCAGGTTGATATCAGATGATTGTTATGAAGACTGTATGACAGTAAATGTATACTACTGTGGTGGATGTGTTCCACTGTTCGTGACTATATGTTGTTGATCAAGTACTTGTGTGTTACTTGGTGGGGTAGTGTACCACTGGATTGTAGTTATGTACTACTATGGATAGACACAATTGTGTTCTATTTTGTTTCGATTGCCTTGAAGACTATCAGCAGTATTGGAAATGATTATCAATTAGATGGATAATCAAAGGACAAAGATTTCCCAGACGGAAAATGGTTCAGAGCATTTACTCTTTTAGATTAGAAGAATGGCTCTTGTATCACTCTGTGGAGTGAGCATCATGTCTGATTACTCAGATAGAGTATGGTTTCGAGAGATGATGCAGCTGATGACACTGATGATGATGATGATGGTGCTCATGATCTAGTCATGATCTAGTCTGTACAACTATGTTGATGCTACTGGGTGAATGATATGTTTTTGTGCTCAAGATCATTACCTGTAATACCTCCCTAGCTAGGAGGGAGTGTTGATATTATGGTAGTTGCGGGAGGTATTTACCTCCACGTGTAAACTTGACAAGGATAGCATACTACGGGAAGCAAGAAGAAACCCTAATGAGTTGGCTAATAACCCTAGAAGACTTGTCGGCTCAAGACGATAATTTATATTAAGTTATTAGCCTCCAAGAGAAGAAGTCAGCCATAAATAATAATATATACTGAACAGACAGATACCCAGAATGCGAAGTCGGCCCAGGCAATTAGCCAGAATTAGTATAAATACAGGAGGCCAGTTCTCATTCTAGCAGGCAGTCTCAGAATTCTAGAGCAGCAACTTGTGCGCACTGCAGTGCCCAGTCTTGTGTGCAGGTTTGAGGAGAGTTGCCATTGCAGTTGGTGCAACTAGCAGATCACGTTTGGCTTAGACTATCTCTTGGTTAGGGTTTGGACTATCTGATCAGCTCTTGTTGATGCACTATCCTTGGGGAAAGGTGCGCTACCCTTTATTGGCTATCTAGCCTAGGGTTTGCTTCCGGAATGATTCTTTGTCAAGGTTAAGGTGCTCGGAGGGTGGCTTCGGCCTATGGTTGGGTGACAATAGTGATATTGTCAATGGTAAAACGAGCACAATCTTTCATATTCTAACAGTTTATTTATCTGATTTCATTATAGATGACTCAAAATGATGAGATACATTTATTGTATTTTTTGATGATATTTTGAGGCTTAGGAGTCAAGACTCAAGATTGTTGGAGATACTTCATAGTGCACACACACCTAGGATTTATTTTTCCTAAGTTTTTCCCTATGTTTATTAGTCATTATTCAGTCTCCTATAGTTTAGCGAGAATATTCCTCTAGGAGAATATTCTCTTGAGTTCACACTTCAGTTTGATCAGTTGAGTGGAGTCTAGATGCCACATTGGGATTATCACCATGCAGCATTGGGATCATCACCAACTAATGCGCATTATCCTTGGGATCATCACCAGACTAGCGCATTACTCATGATTCCCTGATCTCCTCACTTCACTATGTTTCAGTCAATTAACTGAAGACTTAGAGACTAGTTAACTCAAACTAAGTGGAAATTCACTCCCATAACAGCCTGAGAGACTAGACTAGGTGGCAGTTTACTCCAGTAACTGTTGGTGTATGTCCAGATCACTCTAGACCACCACTATGGTGCATTGGCTTCTAATCCAATGCGCATTAATTGAGTTATACAAAGTATATCATGTGTAAATTATCATTCATTCATTTGGTTAATGAGAATTCTTCCATTCTTTCTCTCCTCCTTCTCTTTTCTTATAGTTTCTCTGCAAATTGTGTATGTCATTTGCCAGCTAGATCTATTATGTGCAGGTTCAACACATTTACATGGTATCAAAGCCGACGGACTGCTAGGGAAAAGACACACCAAATTATTTTTGCAGGTACCGAAGATTGAAGATAGCGGAAAAATGGAATTTCCAAAAGAATCCATTCTTACACCATACAATTTCTTTGCATGGAAGGAGAAGATGATAATGCATCTTCGAGGCAGAGGATTATACAGGTTAACCATGAACACAAAAACCGAACCAACATTAGCCATAGAAAAGTCCAAGTATCTAAATTGAATGGATGAAGCCTTTGGAACTATTTGCAATCTCATTTCTCCTGAACTCCTCTTTCACATATCCTCCTATAAAACTCTCAATGAAGCCTGGACCACCATCGAAGCGATTTTTGGCAAACAGGACGAGATGAGGAGACACATGCTCAAGGTGGAATTGCTCACTTTGGATCCAAAAAACTTCGACAATCTCCAAGATTTCTTTACCAAATATAAGGATTTGTTGTCGCAACTCAAGGCTTGCGGGGTTGATAAATCTAAGGAGGAAAAAGAAATGGTTCTTACCATTCTCCCCAAACTTGGTCAGGAATACTCGGTGTTTGTATCTACATTTTATTCATTTAGGCTTGCCTCTGGAACCACCTGGACGATGCCCTCTCTTGAGGCCTTTATCGAGTCTCTGACACAAAAGCAGAACAAGCTCATCAATATAGGAAAATCAAAGGCCCAAAGGCGCATGCACTTATTGTGCAAGATGATAGCGGTCATCACTATCAGAAATCTAAAGACAAAGAAAAAAGGAAAGCGCATGCAAATCCAAAGAAGGAAGGGTACTCAAAACCCTTCAACGATGCCTCCACATCCCAAAGTGGAAAGGGAAGAAAAGGGGAGAAATGCACTTACTACCATAAAGGATTCCATCCAGAATCCACATGTATGCAGAAACAGATAGATCAAATGGCCCAAATACTTCAGCAAAAAAACCTTGGAGATCGCATCCCCGAGTGTGCCAAGAAGAAGAAGCCAAAAGATCAGAATCTCAAGAAAGACAATTCTAGCCATGCTTTGATTGCCATCAACTCCTCTATCGATGCTTGGATCGTAGATTCAAGTGCATCACACCACATGGAAACCACAAAAGAAGTCTATTCTTCATTTGATGCATGCAAAGGTCCTCCTATTCTGATGGGGGACAACTCTCCAGTCAAGGTCACTAGCAAAGGAAGAATTGAACTCACAAACAAAAGCCTCGAGAATGTGCTACGTGTTCCCAAACTTTTCGCCAATCTTCTCTCCATGTATCAGATGACAAACTCCGGCACCGGAAAGAGAGTCATATTCACACCTGATGCAGTGGATATCTATGACATGCAAACCAATTCCAGGGTTGCTATCGGTGAGGTAAATCATCAATCTAGACTCTACACATTTTCTGAATTTATTAAACCAGATTCCGCATTACTGCTTACCCATGCTCATGAAAGCAGTAGGATATGGCACGAAAGGTTCGGGCATTTAAATTTCAGATATATGCAACAGCTTAGCAAGCAGGGAATGGTTAATGGTCTACCCGACATCCACTTCTCCAAAGGAATTTGTGGGGGATGTGTTCTTGGAAAACACCCTCAAGAGAAATTCGACAAAGGAAAGACTCAGAAGGCTTCCTTTCATTTAGATCTGATCCACAGTGGCCTCATGGGCCCTTTTCCTCATCCATCAATCAGTCAAGCAAGGTACGTGCTCATTTTTGTTGATGATTTCTCATGCTTCACATGGATTTTCTTTCTCATGAAAAAATCAGAGGTCTTTCAACACCTCAAAGATTTCAAAGCCCTTGTTGAGACACAATCAGGAAAGAAAATCAAAATCCTCCGAACAGATAAAGGGGGAGAGTATGTCAACCATGAGATACAAAATCTTTGTCATGAGGCAAGGATTCAGTTTCAACACACGGTTCCCTATACTCCGCAGCAAACGAAGTTGATGAGCGAAAAAATAGATCTCTAAAAGAGATGGCATCTTGCATGCTACATGCAAAGTCACTTCCACAGAGATTATGGGCTGAAGCATTTAATTGTGCAACGTACATCCAAAACAGATCTCCCCATAGATCTATCAAGGATAAGACCCCCTACGAGGTTTGGTGTTGCGGCCTCAATCCGGAAGTGACCCACTTCCATATTTTCAGTTCACGTGCATGGGCACTTGATCCACAGAGCACAGAGTGTATCTTTGTTGGATACCTCGACGGTGTGAAGGGATACAGACTCATTGATCTTTCCTCGGACCAGCTCATCATTGAGCGTAGTGTCCAATTCAAGGAAAGTGTCTCGCATGTACCTCAGTAGCCGCATGCAGACACTTTTGTTCTTCCACCTGTCAGAGATGATGAGCATGCACATGTCGACTCTTCTTCAAATGAGAGTTATGATTCAGAGGATTCAGATGATCTAGATACAGAGCCAGTACAATCAGATGCAGATTCAGTGCATGTAGATGCAGATGCAGATCCAGAGAAGAGGTCCAAGTGGGCCAAGACTACTCTACAGGATGCAGGAGATCTTGTTGGGGATCCAGTTGATACTAGGACTCGATCTAATTCTGAGGAGCCTCATCTTACACTCACTGCCACTGAACCGATGCCACCCAGGCATCTTTTCTTAGTTAAGTCTTCAGATCCACAGTCCTATGGCGAGGCTGCTGGAAATCCCTTTTGGGAATCCGCCATGCTAGAGGAGTAGAACTCCCTCCTCGAGAACCAGACTTGAGATCTGGTTCCCCTTCCTTCAGGAAGGAAACTTGTTAGGTGCAGATAGGACTACAGGACCAAGAGCGCAGCGGATGGACAGGTTAGCAGATATAAAGCAAAACTAGTTCCCAAAGGCTTTCAACAGGTGCATGGCATTGACTATGATGAGACCTTCGCTCCAGTAGCGAAGATGGATTCCATACGTTTGGCACTTGCCATTGCGGCAACCAAGGGATGGGAAGTCCATCAGATGGACGTGAAGAATGCATTTCTTCACGGCCATCTCTCTGAGGAGATCTATTTAGAGAAGCCCCAGGGATTTATGCAGGGTTCATCTTTGGTCTGTCGACTGAAGAAGTCTCTTTATGGCCTCAAGCAGGCTCTGAGGGCATGGTATGCCAAGATGGACTCCTGTTTTCACAAAACTTTGTACGTTGTAAGTCAGACCCGAATGTTTACATGCTCAGGACAATTGATTCACTTCTACTCCTAGTTCTGTATGTTGATGATTTGTTGATCATCGGTTGCTCAACTTCAGCGATTGCTGCAGTCAAGAGGATTCAGCATGACAGGTTCTTGATGACGGACATGGGTCCACTACATTTCTTCCTTGGACTCGATATCAGTTGGAATGCATTAGGCATCAAACTGTCTCAGGCCAAGTATGCACGAAATCTCCTTGAGAAATTTTACATGACAGACTGCAAGTCTGCCCCGACTCCTTTCCTATCATGAGTCAGACTTGAGGATGGCGGGAACACTCCACTGGTTGATAGCACATTGTACAGACAGCTAGTGGGGAGCTTGTTGTATCTCACACACTCCAAACCAGACCTCTCCAATGCAATTGGAGAAGTCTCCAGGTTCATGCAGGAGCCGCATGAGCTACATTGGAAGGCTGCAAAGCATATCCTTCGATACGTACAGGGCACCATCGCCTTTGGGATTCACTATGCAACAGAGTCTACATTGGACCTCGTCGGGTTCACTGACTCTAACTGGGCTGGCGATAGCATTGATCGCAAGTCCATATCTGGTTACTCACTCAGTCTTGGTTCCAAGCCTATCTGTTGGTCGAGCAAGAGGCAGGTTGCTATTGCTCTGTCTTCAGCCGAGGCAAAGTACAAAGGGGTAGTTAACATAACCATTCAGGCTATGTGGCTACAACATTTTCTCGCTAAGTGGGGCATTCAATTTCATCGAACAATCGTCATTTGGTGTGACAATCAGAGCACTCTGAAGTTCTGCAGAGATCCAGTTCAGAGGCAGCGAACGAAGCACATCGAGATCCACATGCACTCATCCGAGACTTAGTACACAAGGGGATCATCGACCTGTAGTTTTGTCCTTAATCAGAACAAACTGCAGCCATATTCACCAAGACGTTCACTGAGCAAAAGTTTCATTCTCTGCGTAGTCATCTTGGAGTGAAGGACACAGTTTCCTAGCAATTGTCAGTTATTCTTTTTACATACATTGTACTTTGAGGGGGGGTTTTCCCATGAGGTTTTCCCTCTTTCCTCGTTTATTTCAGTGTATCTTTTGTATTTGGGTACCTAACATGGCCTCGTTGTCGTGACCCATTCTTTATTTTCACCATAGTGATGTCCAGGGGGGGTGTTGGAGATACTTCACACACACCTAGGATTTCTTTTTCCTAAGGTTTTCCCTATGCTTATTAGTCATTATTCAGTCTCCTAGAGTTTAGGGAGAATATTCCTCTAGGAGAATATTCTCTTTAGTTCACACTTTAGTTTGATCAGTTGAGTGGAGTCTAGATGTCACATTGAAATTATCACCATGTTGCATTGGGATCATCACCAACTAATGCGCATTGTCCTTGGGATAATCACCAGACTAGCGCATTACTCATGATTCCCTAATCTCCTCCTCACTTCACTCTGTTTCAGTCAGTTAACTGGAGACTGAGAGACTAGTTAACTCAAACTAGGTGGCAGTTCACTCCCGTAACTTCCTGAGAGACTAGACTAGGTGGCAGTTTACTCCCAAAACTGTTTGTGTCCAGATCACTCTAGACCACCACTATGGTGCATTGGCTTCTCCTCCAGTGCGCATTAGTTGAGTTATACAGAGTATATCATGTGTAAATTATCATTCATTCATTTGGTTAATGAGAATTCTTCCATTCTTTCTCTCCTTCTCTTTTCTCATATGTTCTCTGCCAATTGTGTATGTCATTTGCTAGCTAGATCTTTTCTGTGCAGGTTCAACACATTCACAAAGACATGATTCATTATTGATGTGTGATGTATCACTAAACATCTTATACATCTTATATATCAATTTTCTCTTCATTTTTATGTGGCAGTGTATTTATTTGATGTTATTATTGCTTTAGATGTTTAAAAAGATGAAAAAAATTGTATTTTTTTAAGTTTGCCGATATTTTATGATATTTTTCTCAATGTTACCAGTAAGTTGTTTTTCGAACCCTCGACGATATATTCACCGACATGATGTTTGCAACATTGATAAACACTAAATCAACGATAAAAACACAAAAATAAATCATAACTAGAAAATAACGTAAATAATGGATGGTCTAGAAAAACTAGTGTAGCAACATGAAGGCAATGTCTATGTCACATGGTTCAAGTTTATGTTCGACAACCATGAAATGCAAATAAATTCAAATTTTCCAAAGAAAATCAAATGAAATTCGACATCCATATGTAAATTTCAAAATTTTGAAAATATATATAATGCAATTTTCCTTTTTTCCATTAAAAATACATATTTGATGATTAAAAATGGGAATTTTTTTTAAAAAATCCTTGAGATGTGTCTTGAGATTCAATATTTCCTTTGAATTTGGCGAACCCTAATGAATTTTAATATTTTGATTTTTTTTAGAATCCAAATTGTTCGATAAAAAAATTCGAAATTCATCTATGAGATTTTCCTAGACAATAAGGGGTAGATGACGTAATTGTAACCATTTAGTGTCAATGTTTTTGTGTTTTTTGAAATTGGTGCATAATTTTGCAAGAACAGATTCCTAATTATTGATATCTCTAAGCAATTCAACCTCGATTTGATTTTGAAAATCATAAATTTCCTACACCTTGACCCGAGGTTAAATATGTAATGCCAACAAAATTAATAATCTAAAATAAATGATAAACAACCGACCATTAAAAAATGTTAGCTCTTGTTTCTTTTTGTAATAATATTAAAAAAACTTAAGAATAGTCAATGCAAAAGAAAAGAAAAAAGATATTTCCACTGATGTTAAAATTTACTACCAAGTAAGAAATAGGGCATTAACAATTAAAAAATACTGTGAATAGTCAAATCCAAACTAAACAATAAATATATTCCATTGAAGTTAAAATGCATTACCAAGTAAAAATAAATACATTAACACATCAAAAGGAGGCACATTGAGCCTAGTAAAGACAAAAAATACACAGTGTAGTGAATATAGAACACATAAATAAATATTACATCATAATAATTAATAACAATAATAATGTTAATTACAAAAACTAAGGAACACAACCCTTCACCTCTGTGACTAGTCAATGCATATAAGTATAACATCAAAAAGGCTCGTTGTATCATCTCATTCATATATATATATATATATATATATACAACAAAAACAAACACAACAACAACAACAAATCTACAAATGCATTAAATATGAATAGACATTTCACACACAGTCTAATACTAAATAAAAAATGACAACAAAATTTACATCAAATGCTTTCAACAACAATCCTCACATTTTTATTGATTCAATGGCCAATGCTCTCAAGCCCCTTTATATTCACAGAGCCACTCACAGGTCTCTAGATCTCACACAACCAACAACAATAGGAAGCCCAAACCATAGAGAGCCAAAAGGCCCTTTGTTCATTTACAAACCTCATATTTATGCTTAAGCCCCTTATTGTTTGATTCCAACGACTTTTCATTTCCTTGGGTAACTCAAACATTTTACAATTAATAAATGGGTGATAATTGACTCTTTAGCTTCCAAATACAACCCAAGTGTAAGAGTTTGAATATTTAAAGTCAAATTGGAAAAGTAAATACATGGAAGGTGTTGACCGCTGGGTTAGCACAGAGGTCAACTCATTTCATGAAGATTATCTATGTCGAAGACAACAGGGTTCTACTTGGTGTTTTTAAACACCAGCACTTATATTTTTGTAAACGGGATCTCCGCACCCCTGCGAGGGTACATAATGTAATAATGTCTGCATGGATCATAGTTAGGTCAGGTACCTTGGATGTTGACATCAGGGGAGTTCCTTTCATCGAGGGTTTTTTCATCTCAGGGGGTTAANAGCCCCATGTAATCATGTAAACATCCACTTTGAGTCCATTATGCTCAAAGATGCGACAAATAAGTCAACATAAGTTCCCTTCATAAATTCCCTTAGTACTAGTGTCTTCCAACAAAAATCCGCATTGTATTGAACCTGCACTAGGATAGCAGAAGCCTTAGCTTAAGAGCACAATCCTAGAGAGAGAAGATTTTGTTCCAAATGAAAAATAAAGATAGCATTGGGTTTGAAAGAGGATTTCAAAGGAAGAGATGGTGTGGAAACCCTAGTTTTGTAGCCCTTAGGGCAATGCCACCAGCCAAAAGTCTCTAGATCAATTATTGAAGATATCAGATCTGGAAACCCTAGTTCTATAGCTTATGCCACTCACCAAAAATCTTTGGATTAGCCACTAAAACATCAGATCTAGAAACCCTAGCTTTGTAGCCCTTAGGGCAATGCCACTAGCCAAAAATCTCTCAATCAATTGGTGAAAAATGATATATCAGATTTAGAAACTCTAGCTCTATGGTCCTTAGAGCAATGCCAGTAGCCAAAAATCAATGGATCTACTCCAAAATCCAAAAAATTATGAAGGGTGTACAAGGTTCTAGGCTAATATGGTGCCAGGGCAACATTTTGAGGGTAAAATTTGTTAAATAAACACCAGTGTTGCAAACATTGTGATATTATCATGATGTATCCTAACAGGTGATAATATTGCCTCAAAAAATCGCAACGTTTTATAGTGGAAAACATATCGTGATATTTTAAAAACATCGCAATTTTTTAGGAAAACATCATGAGTCGATGGAAAACAACCCCAACCTTGCAGACAATCCAGTTTATAACCCGAAATTTGTCTTCTTTTATCTCATTTTCAAAACACAATGAAGGGGTTTGAGAGCAAAGGAGGTCTCCACCATTTTTCTTTGAGCTAGAGACCAAAAATAGTGTTTTCATTTGTCATCAACAATTTATTACAGAGTGGGGATTGATTCCCATTAGTTATTTATGTATTTGCAGGTATGTGAAACAATTTCCACATGTTCTTTTTTTTCGCTTTTTGAGATTTTCAATAGGTTTTGCAATGCCCATCATCTTTCCCTCTTCTTGCTGACTTTTTGAAGACTGTAAGAGATCTACCATTTATTTCGAATCTAGATCTGTTGTTTTTTCCTGTAGCATTCTTGTATTTTGATTCTTGAATCTTGATTTTTTTTTTTTCCCTACGTCTAATCATTGTTATTTGGAAATGTTAAAACCATTGGACCATATGTGGGAATATGGTGATCCCACTGATGGGCATCGTCGACAAAAGTTAACTTGCAAGTTCTATGGGAAGGAAATGACGGGGGGAATCAACTAGTTGAAATACCACCTTGAACAAATTTTGGGGCATGAAGTGGGAATTTGTTTATCTACACCACTAGAAACCATCCATATTGGCCAATTAATCACCTCAAGATATGGGTAGAAAGAGAGATTACAAGGAAGCTACAAGAATTGAGCTTTCAGCAAGAGAAGTTGCAAGATCCGGCGGGAATGAAGTGACAGCTTTTACTCGGCCTCACCTTCCACAATGCCCTCAACAACCTCATTTTTTGTTCCTAGAACCACAGGTGGCACATAACCCTCTATTAGGTCAGTGGTTAAAATAAAGGGGAAGCAAGAAGCTGAAAAACTTGTGGGTAGATGTTTTCTATGGAGTGACATTCATTTCAGCAATACCAAGAAAAACCCATTCTACCAGTCTATGTTTGATGTTGTTGCTATTGTTGACTTGAGGTACAAGGCCCCTACCTATGATGAGTTGAGAGAGTCTATCCTTCAAAATGAAAAGGTCAATTGCACTCGTAGATTGGAGGAGCTTAAGAAATCATGGAAAGCCACCAAATGCACCATGATGTCAGATGGTTGGACTAATCGGAAGGGTCGGACCCTTCTTAATTTCTTGGTTGATCATCCAAGAGGGACAATGTTTATTAAATATGTTGATGCATCTACACATGTTAAAGATGCAACATTATTATTCGATTTGTTGGATGGGTTGATTCAAGAGATAGGTCCACAGAATGTTGTCCAAGTCATAACGAATAACGCTACAAATTATGTTGCAGCTGGCAAGTTGCTTATGTTGACGTATTTGACCTTGTTTTGAACTCCTTGTGTTCCACATTACATCGATTTGATTTAAGAGGATATAGGAAAAATTCCTTATATCAAGGATAATGTTGAATTGGCTAGGAGAATCACAAAATTTATATATAATCATGCATATGTGCTTAGCTTGATGAGAAAATTCACAAATAACAGGGAATCAATGCATCCTACAATCACACGTTTTGCCACTAGCTTCATATCTCTTCAGTCTCTCCTAACTTCTGCGTGGGAGGTGAAGAGAATGTTCCTTTCAGATGAGTGGAATGCATTATCATTTAACACTAAACAGGAGGGAGAGGCCATATGCAAGCTAGTGTCGTGTTAATTTTGTTGCTTGGAAGGTGTCTCAGCATTGGCCTAAGTGTCCAGTCATGTTGAAGGACACTTAAATTAATACCCAGATCAGCATTTTAATTTTATCCTAAGTTTTGACTTAGGAAAAGCATTTGGTTTTTTGCTCAGATTTCCTAAGTTTCCTACTTAAGGAAATAATATTTCACTTAAAGTGAATTTTTGGAGTCTTCTAGAAACTTCATGAGAAGGGAAATAGAGTGATAAAAGGAGGCTAAGGGTGAGGACACAAAAATACAATGAGTTGAAGAGCTGAAGAGGGCAATTTTGGATGAGGAAGAGGAAAGCTTGAGAGCAGAGGCAGAGGCTAATTTGAGCAAGTTTGAGAAGCAGCAGTGAAGGTCGTACTTGGCCGTACAACAGTTGAAGAAGGAGGGTCGAATCTGGGTCATACTGCACCAGCAGCACAGGCCAATTTCAGCCAGGCCGTACCAACAAGGATCGTACAGGGTTGTACCAGTCAGGTCGTACCAGCAGGGCCATACAGGGCAATTCTTGTTGGGTCGTACAACACTAAGAGGTTGGGTCGTACAGCTGAAGGAGGGAAAATTTCTCTGTAAGAAATTTCTAAATATTTGTTGCTATAATTTTCCTCTGAAGCCAAAGAATAAAATCAGTTTCATGTTGCTTCTGCTGTCCAAAATTTAAGTTAAAACTCAGTTGTAATATTTCTGCATAATTTCCAAAATTAGAACCAACGGTGAATTAAAATTCTTAGTAGAAATTATTGGCATTCATATTTTGTAGCTGAGTTTATAAAAATTAACATAGTATCAAAGCTCAGCCTCTGAATACAAAAACCAAGTCGATTTTCAAGGGTGTACCAGAAGAAAACCAACATAGAGGTCGAACTGCCCAGGAGGGTGTGTGAGCTAGGGAAGCAGGGAAATGGATAATGCAGTCTTGAGGTTCGAGGACAGATTGGAGGTCACTTCTAACTTCAGTCCATGGAGAGAGCGCATAGCTCTGGTGCTAGAGGAGCGGGGGTAATGGGAGTTCGTTGAGGGAACTACAGTGCCATCAGCAGATCGAGCACAGCTTGTTGCTCATCTCAAGAAGGATGTGAAGGCAAGGAGAATTATCATTGATGGGGTGAAGGACCATATTATTCCTCACCTTTCAGGAAAGAAGACAGCCAAGGAGATGTGAGAATCTCTGACGAAACTGTAATAGTCAAACAACCAAAGCAGGAAGATGATGCTCAAAGAGAAACTCAGAAGCACCAAGATGGCTAGGGGAGATTCTGTTGCAACCTATCTCACCAAATTCACTCAGATCAGAGATGAGCTAGCAACAGTAAGGGAAGTTGTGAATGAGACTAAGTTGGTGAGGACATCCTTGAATGGCTTCACCAAACAGTGGGACGTATTTGTCCGAGGAGTTGTAGCACGAGAGAAACCCCTTGACTAGGAGAGGCTATGGGATGACTTCAACTAGGAGGAGCTATGAGTTGGTACCTCACAGGCCAGCCAGCCGAAGATTGAGGATGAGGAGAACCTTGCTCTAGCAGGCAAGGGCAAGTTCAAAGGGAAGAAGGGCCCCAGTGGGGGTCAGACCTCAAAGGGAGAGAAGCGAAAGGATCTCAGCAAAGTGAAATGCTTTGTCTGTCACAAACCAGGACACTTTACCAGCCAATGCCCAAACAAGAAGAAGGGCAGCAAGAAGTCACAAATGGCAACTTCAGCTTCAACAGAAGTTGATGACTTTGCAGCTAGATTTGAGAGTGAGTTTTCACTCATAGCATGTCTTTCTAGTACAGCTAGCACTAGAGTCTGGTATATTGACAATGGCACCTCTAGTCACATGACTGGAGTGTGGGACTACTTCTCCAGCTTGAAGGAGGAGGAGATAAACCTCTACATTGAGATGGGCAATAATGCCAAGTGTCGGGTAGCATGCCATGGGACAGTTACATTTCAGAGGGAGTCTGGGAAGCCACTGATGGTGAAGGACGTGTTATATGTTTCGGGGATGACGAAGAACCTTAAATATGTTTCATCCTTGGAGGACAAGGACTATGTGGTCTCATTCCGAGATGGGAGAGTGTACATGTGGCCCAAGGACTCCAAGATACCCAAAGTGATTAGAGTCACGATGAAGAAGGTGTATAGGCTTTAGTTTGAGCCAGCTCGAGCATTAGTGAGCAGCACATGTGGCATGGCAAAGTTATGGCATAGGAGGATGGCGCACTTGCATCATGGAGCACTCAAGGTGCTCAAGGAGATAGTGACAGGTCCTCCAGACTTTAGCACAGAGCATCATGAGGTATGCAAGGGATGTGCTATTGGGAAGTACACCAAAACAACTTTCCCAAATAGTGACAACAGGACAGGAGGTATTCTGGATTTGATACACTCGGACGCATGTGGGCCCATGTCATCAGTATCCTTGAGTGGGTACGAGTATTATGTCACCTTCATCAATGACCATTCCAAGAAGACTTGGATCTATTTCATGAAGACCAAGGATGAGGTCTTCAGTCGGTTCCAAGAATTCAAAGCTCTTGTGGAGAACCAGACATGGAGAAAGATCAAGACACTAAGATCGGATAATGGCGGCGAGTACACTTCGAAGTCCTTCAAAGATTTATGTGCAGGTGTTGGGATAAAGAGGGACTTGATTGTTCCATACAACCCTCAATAGAATGGGGTTGCAGAAAGGAAGAAAAGGGCCATAGTTGGGGCTTCGAAGGCAATGTTGTATTGTTGGACACGTAATCCTTGTGATTGCGTTTATTGTAACATTAATGTAAATATGAGCAGTCATAGGTAATAGGAAGTGCCATCCATTATGGAAGATGAACAATCATTTTACTTGTGTTTATTCACCTATCTAGTTAATGCAAATACATGAAGTGTGGAGTAATCTTTTATGCCATCCTGGCTTGACAGTGGTATCAAAGCCTCGTCTAAATCCATGAGTAAATTCCCTGGCGTCTTCCCCAGCCTGTTGAAACACCCCCTTGTCTCTCTTCCCTCTACGTTCTAGTTGATTATTTTCCCTCCGCGCTCTTCCTCTCTAATTCTAGACTCACTTTTGGTCGCTTGCCTTGCTGCACAAACCCTAACACATGTTAACACTCAATCTCACGCTTATCCAATTTCGAGTATTGCTCGTCATCATTGCCCGAGGTTTCACTTGAGATCATGAACTGCTCACAATTACTTAAACACAAAAATTTAATATAACTTAAATTTATGTTCAAAATTTCTGAAAGATCTTGGGAGCATCGACATGTCAATATGTTGGAGCTTGGTTAAATTCCCAAAAGAATTTGGCAACGACTTCAAATATTGAATGGTAGAAGGGTTGGAGGACAGTCACACATGGATAGATAGACAATACCAAAATTCCATCAAAGGAACATTGGTCGTCAGTCGAAATTTTAAGTGAAGGGATCGTTGGTCAACCATGTTGTCTCTGGCCATTGAGTGACATGCTCGTGGTAATATTGCAGAGCGTTGATCAATACAAGCAAGTTATTCTAAACCCTAATCTCATTTTCCACATAGCTTGTTGAGATGTCAATTTAGTGAAGTCAAACTGGGTTTTCTAGAATACCCATAGCTTCAAGCACCATTCAGTCCACTTCATTGTACAGACTACGCTCCACACGTTGATCTATACAACGATCCGTGTGTAGGTCGTTGGCTTATGGGTACATAAATCATTGGATCATGGATTTGTACTAGACCACTCCTGGCCAAGCTTCCAGTGAGAGTTATTATGATATGAGATTACGTTTGTATTGTGTTTTCAATATTTGTTTATTGCACTAATATAGTACAGGCCACCACCTCTGTAATATTACTAGATGCAATACGTTGTTTAATTTCTTTAGGAGCATTGTATCACTGCCTATTTGAGCTTGCTAGCAGATCTCTTGCTTCCTTCTTTTTCATGTGTATCAGTAAGAAATGTCATGACACAGAAAGAAGAAACTCAGAGGCAAGGGGAGTTGTCATAATCACTGTTGAATATATCGCCGAGATTT
>ML833866.1:27932-39751 GCA_009831015.1 Picea engelmannii
GCTTCCCTAGGAGTAAGCCTAAACGGAAGAAGTTCCTGTCAAGGTGACAGTGTGGGCAGGGACTTAGACATTGTGTCTCCGAGGGCACACTAAGTGAGCCGGACTTAGCTCACGTTTGCAAGTGTGCATAAGGGCGACAACAGAAGGAATTCTAGGTTTTTTCGTCATGCTTTAATTGAATTATTTGGACCCCTTAAACTCAATACTTTTAATGAAATATGAAAGGTAGATACATAAATATGTCCCCTACATCTCATAAAAATTTTAAACTTTGATCCCAAGTATTGGCTATGCATAAAACAAAATATTGAACCCTTGTTTCTAGAAAATTTTGTGAGTGGTCTCTAAATTGGGTGCGGCTTGGATGTGGTACTTAAACTCAATAATTTTTGATGAAATTTGGTAAGTAGGTAGAGGAATGTGTCCTCTACAACATATCGAAATTTCATACTCTAACTCTAAAGTATGAGGGCACGCTGATCGAAATAATAGGCCTCTGTCAACACAAAAATAAAAACTGAAAATTATTGCACACAAGTTTTGGACACTTGCGAGGCATCAACTTTTGCTGAAAATTGGTGAGCATGTAGAAATATGTGTCCTTGGCATTTTGCCCACATTTTAGACCTTGATTCAAAAATATAACACATGATGATCAAAATACCAAGCCACTACATGCGTAGGAATCTCTCTACACATTGGTTCTGGGATTGGCCATGGGGTCTAAACTAAAGATCTTCTTCTAAAACTTAGTGTGAAGGTAGATCCAAAATGCAGCTCCCGATTCTAATGTATGAGAGAGCACTAATTAAAACACCAGACTAGACCACCTTAGCGAAGGGAAGGAAAGATCTATAGTTACAGAATTACGACACTATGGATCAATCTATGTTGTCATAACAAATCCACAAATGAATTTTGGATAGTGCCCAATTTAGAACCTTGCAGAGGGACCATAGCTCTTGAAATATATGGGGATTTGTCAAACAACCAACCAACCCCCTAACCCTTTTGCAGCAAATGCGTTTATTCACAATAAAAGGGGGCAACCAACCACATGAGTAGTTCACTCCAGGGCCCAACCAATTGCTTGCCTCCCTCCAGATGCCAAGATAGAGCAACACAACCTAAGCCACCGAGTTCGCCGCACTTAAAGCTTGAGATTTGAATTTAGGTGAATCTTAAAACCTTGGATGAAATTCGACGAATTTCTATACAAATTCAGCACGTGTTCAAGGGTTAACAGAGAGAGGAAATCACCATTCACTAAAACTGTCAAACAAAGGAGGGTCGATGCCAGAATATGAAAGTCCAACCTAATTTCATACCCACACGAGCTCTGTCAGATAATTTTGACAAACTTTCAATGCTCCAATGTGCCAATATGTGTGCAGGTTCCTACGTGGTTATAGGTTTGCAAGTACAAATTAGAAAGTAAAGATGGCCGACAGTGACGGGTTTTAAATTTAAACTTACAATATATTAAATTTTGTGAATATATAAAAAGTTATGTAAATATAATTTAATTAATTTAAATTTTATATACATTAAGTTATAAAAAACATTAATATTAATAATATACATTAACATAAAAAAATTGTTATAAATTTAAAACTTATATATAATTAAATTATATATAATCTTTTTATTAAAAATTATATGTATAGATAGATAGATATAATCGAATTTAATGATGAACTTTATCGAACTTCATTTTGTCTACACGAATTTTAATCGAATTACATTGCAGTCGAATTCGAATACGAACTCGAACCAGGTGACATAGAACACAACCTATACGCCCCAACACTGATACTTCCAACAACGTGCTTAAGGGCAAAAAGCTAAAGTGAACGCTTGGTTGGTAGGCCTATGCACCCCGATCAACTAGCTAACGATGGATATGGCGAATGCCTACCATAGTCTCTGAACACGGTGAAGTGCAAAATTTGAAACAAAATTGGAAATATTTTTGGGTGATGCAGGATTGCCAAAACCCCAAGGATGCTCTTGCATCAAACTCCCCTCATTGGAAAATTTTGAGCATCTTGTTCAAAAGTTTGTTGATGAATCAACAACTATTAGATGTCTAATCAATTTCCTCCTCCTCTTCTCTCTTCTTCTCTTTCTATTTTTCAACTTCTTCTCTTCACTCTTTTCCTTTGTATTCTTCATCTGTAGACAATACTTAATCACTGTTAATAAGGTGTACTTGATGTAATAAAGTCATGTATAGTTAGATAATATTTAAATAAAGTAGCTACATTGTAACAGTAGCACAACGCCCTCCTCATGGACATAAAAGGGAACCAACGCATTGTATCAATTGACTTCATTGTAATAAAAGCATATCTTCTACATGAGACTGTTGAGTCCATGTCTAATAATGTTTGCAAGAATTCTTGTTTATTTAGAAAAATAACATGGTATCACATAGAGAGGGTCTTGATTCTTTCTTTTAGTCACTGAGTTTGACTAACAGAGAAAGGAAATTGTCATACACAACAGTCGTGGTTGAAAGAAGAAGAAAGAGACTTTGTCAGTAGCCAAGTTCCCTTCATATTGTGCAAAGAATATTGGTAGCGGCCAAAGGCAATCTGTTGATAAACTTTTTGCACCCTCGAGCATTCAATGAGTTCATGTGGAAGACTAAAAAAGAATATGCATGCCAATCGCACTGGTGTGAATCCGCTAACGTTCCAGTTCTTAAATGCATTTCCTCATCCAACAACTTGGATCCAAATCTGTACGACCCACAGAAGAGTCCATGCTCACCAATTATAAAACCAACCAAGATTTAAGACAAGATAGTGGTGTGCACAAAAGTTGTGGTACAGTTGGTGTTTGAGGAAGATTTTGTTGAAATTGACAAAAGCATGACTCTTCCATCATTAAGAAAAGAGGACAATTATTCTTTTGTAAGAGTCAACTCTAGAGAAAGTTATTCTTCAACTTATTTTCATCATTCTTCCAAGTCTAGAGTTCCTACCACTATTAGGGATTTTGTCACTACAACTCCCCCCACACTTGCTCAGGATCAAGACACCTGCAAACCCCTCACCAAGAGGAGAAGGAGAAAAGGATCACCGAATTTGTTGAGAACGTAGCCTAAGAATACAAATGACAGGTAGCTTACCACATAAATCAACAACAAGATTGCAGAAGATGCAAATGTTATAGACTCTCTCGACATGATCTAGGGAGACACGATATTAAATATTGTATAATAGGGATTTACCCCGTCTATATTTGCATAATTTGCCGAAAAAATAAAAGTATATAACCCTTTGAGTGTCTAGTGTATTGATTCCATCTACAATAGAGGAGAAGAGTTATATGAGATATCATTGGATTGCATTTCATTAAAGAAGATCATATGATTGAGAATTGTTACAAGCCAATAAATCAACGACTTCTTCAAAATCTAGGCAAGGATTTTCATTAGAAATACATACATAGAAGTTGCTCAAGGTTTGAAAAGGATATATTTTCAAAGGAGGCAAATACTCAAAAACACCACAAAGAAAGTATATTTTTCAACACTAAATTTTTAGGCATTTCATAGAGATATAAAGAGTGAATTAATTTCCAAAGGAAGAGGGGACAGATATATTGGTTTCATTCTTTTCTTCATTCCAGAAATCATCCAAAGAGAGATATTTTATTTTCATAAGTTACACTATTTCCAAAATTTCGATTAATTTCTTTTAGCAGTTTAACAACTTTAGATTTGTAGCAGAGAAGCCTTGATCCCCTATAGATGATTGAAAAAGATGACAATGAAACATAGGAGGTTTCCATGTTTTGAGAAGCCCACACTTAGTAGACAAGGAAGTGATCAGGTGTAGGTGATGCTCAACATGGATTGTTTCCCATTAGTTCGGGAGTTTGTGGATCTTGGGAATTATCCCTCGATAATGGGGATATGAGACATGCATGTGGATTGTTGTCCAGTAATTTAATTTGGGAGATTTGTGATTCAAGAGTTTGGGGAGGTGGAATCTGAGAACTCGAGAATTCAACTTGGGAGCTACACCTTTAAGAAGGTAATGAGGCATCTTGATGGATCCCTACTTGGTTCAAGAATTGTTTTTCAAAGAGAAGTATCTAAAGAATGGTTTAGTTGATGTTTTTAATTGTACCGTAATAAACCTTAAGAGGGGTTGTTAGTATATAAGGCGTACTTGATGTAATAAGGTCACGTTCATATAAGTGACTAATAAAATGATATTCAGATAAAATATTTAAATAAAGTAGTTATGTTCTAACGGTAGCATAACTCCCTCCCCGTAGACATAAAAGGTGATCAACCCATTGTATCAATTGACGTCATTGTAATAAAAGCATATATTTTACATGAGTTCGTTGAGTTCATTTCTAATCAGGTTTGCAAGTGTTCTTATTTATTTAGAAAAATAACAATCAGTATCCTCATCATTTCTAAAATCTGCTACAACTCAACCAATTGCGCTCACTGTCTTCAAATTCTCATGCCCAACAAGGCTTACTGTCTCGAAATCCTCGTGTCCAACAGGGCTTACTGCCTCCCCATCCTCCCTCTTACATGCAACCATCATTGTTTTTTATCCAATCCTTTCAATACTTTGCTAAGCAATACTTTCTCTATTGTCATCTACTTTACCACCATTCAACAAGCCTCTTTCGTCATTATGAACCTTCATAACAATGTCTATGGCTTCTGCACTTGCTTTCTTTGCATCATCCTTGGTTGAGACCTTCATTTCTTTTGTTGCAACATCTTCAACTTCTATTGTCTTCTTCATCTAATCTTCATCTTCACTGCTTCTAGGCATCAGCATATCCTTTCAGTGTAACACGAATAGTTTTTGAGCTTCCCCGAGCATATTGCTCTTTCCTTCTTGAGCATTACTAGAAGAGTGTGTTGGATAGAACTTCTCTTCCCTCAAAGATTCCTTAGCAAAGGATATCACAAACCTTCTCTATGACTTCCTCTAACATGGGCAGTAACACGTAATAAACATAAATAAATATTAATCATAATAAATAAATAGTAATTGAAGAGACACATCCTAAACTAAGGACATGACCTAATGAAAGGGTTGACCCATCAATGTGTATATATACCATCACGTATGTCATTGCAATTAGTCATCTCATTCATTCTATCTTATTTAATTATTTATTTGTTCTTTATGGATTTTTGTTGTTTGTCTATCTTTTGTTGGGTTTTTCTTTAGTAAATGAACTTTGTTCATTGGTATCAAAGCTAAGTTTTGATCTGGCTTTTGGCCACACTCAATTTTTTTCAGAGTTTCTCTAACCTCTAGGTCTTTGACCACATTCAAGCTTGTGGCCATTCAAACAAAAAAAAATCAGTTGAAGAAAAAGTATCAATTACAAGAAGAATCATCACCAAAAAAAAATTATCAAATGTTCTCACTAAACCACTGTAACCATTCATAACAACAATGCGAGCTCACAGTGGGATACAATTATTGAAATCTGGAAGTATCTGTCACTAAAATGGAAAGACTGGAATGTTAACTACCGAAAAATAGTGACCACTCTATCATTCCAATCATTGGTCAAATTGTTAAAAGGACATGCAAAGAAACCATGCAGTTGTAACCTAAGCAACATATCATACATCAGGGACTGGGTACAAGAAATAATAAACCGTATCAACCGATTGTTCAATGTCTTATAAGATTCAAAACGTTTAAAAAAAACCACCATGCATTAAGCAGTCCAATTCGAATCTATTTAGGGTGCAAAGAATTAATGCCCTCCAAATCTATTGTCGGTGCACCAGTCATTTTTCTACAGTGAACCTATTGAAAGTAGCGAGGAGCCACCAAGCAAACCCACTGAGTTACCACAAGTCTATCGACATGTGAGTTGTAAAAACTGTTGTGGAATTCCTGTAGAGAGACGAGTGGCAAGCCAATGAGAAAGTACAATCAGATTTGTTGACATACTATTGCCCACATTTTGTTCAAAAAACGAAATATTCTACATTATTGTTACAAGGCGCAACTGTCCAAATATTGAGGACATGACTTTTAAGGTTGAGTTAAAGTTGATTAAAAATAGGATTTTGAGTGAAGTTGAGGATATCAAGGATAAGTTAAAAAGGGACTTTAGAAGTAAAGTGAAAATTGCACTTCGTAAGTTATCAAAGACGTATAACTAATTAAAAGGGTTCCCTAAGTTACAACTAAAAAAGAAAAAAATAATTAAAGGAGTTATTTAATCATAACTCAAGTTATTAAATGGGATCAAAAAGTTTCAAAAGACCAGAAGAAATAAATCAAGAAATAAGTAAAGTCATGAACAATGAATTCCACGAATAATTCTAACTTTTTGGCAAAATGTCCTTTTTGTGCAAAAGAGAGTGCATGTTTGAGGTCCTTAAAAGATCAAATTGGTGTTTTCCCATTTGTCACAAAGTTTTTACTCTAACAGATTATCAAAGTGATATGCAACAACAAGAAGCAACAAGGATCTCGATAAAAAAAACATGAATCTCAATAAAATACAAGGATCTCGATAAAAAAAAATGGCAATGAATTATTAGAAAAATATGAGGAAATTTCTCACCTAAAAGATCATAGTCAAAAACATCTTGAAAAATCAAGAAGTCAAAGAATAACAAGTAGTGCATTCAGAAGTTGGAACAAAAGAATCAAGATCTCGAGAAGAAATTATCAAAAAAAAAAGATGAAGAAAGCTCCTACCTAAGGAACCTTAACCAAAGGTTGCTTGAACAAATTAAAAAGCTAAAAGATGAAAACCCAGAGAATCAAGATATTAAAAATGAAGTCGACAAATCAGAAAATTAAGAAGGTTCATAATCAAAGCTTACTCACACAAATTGAGAAGTTAAAGAATGAAAAGAAGTTGCTACAAAACAAGTTAGAATAACTTACCAAGAAAGAAGCATCGGTTAATAAAGAAACAATGACCAAACTTGTGGAGGAACTAGAAAAGTCTTCAAACATAAAAATCCAAGTCTTGGAGAAAGGAACCAATACAATCCAATCAAAATCACAACTCAGAAAGATGCAAATCCAATTGAAGTGAGGATATCTTCAAATGTAGAAGTACAAACAATGGAAAATCCAAGTGTACTTACTAATATAAATTCGGCGATGGACATCCTAATCACAAGAGCCAGTACCTTAACCAATTAGTATATCAACATCGCTCTAAACAAAAACAATTGACTTATATTCCGAAGAATATTGATGCCAATACAATTGAGTCTCATAATAAAAGTTCAACGGGAATCCTATAAGCGTAGTATTTCACAAAGGAACAAATTAGGGTGGTCCGAGCCTCTTACAATTCAACAATTCTGCTCAACACTTAGAAGATCATATCGTCACATGTCTTCGACCATCATCAACTCAAGAATGAAGAAGCATGATAAAGCAGTGCCAATCAAAAAGAAGGCATAACCCTTTTATGCTATTGAGAACAAAGGATTTCTAAAGGAGAAGGCAATGTAATAAACATAAATAAATATTAATAATAATATATAAATAGTAAATGAAGAAACATCCTAAACTAAGGACATGACCCATCAATGTGTATATATACCATCACGTAGGTCATTATAAACAATCATCTCATTCATTCTATCTTATACTTATTTATGTGTCCTTTATGAATTTATGTTGTTTGTCCTTATGTTGGATTTTTCTTCTGTAAATGAACTTTGCTAATTTCATAACCTAAAATTTCTATCATCTTTCACAAATTGATAAGTATTTTTCACCCCATCATGACATACTTTCCTATCATACATCCAAGGTCCACCTAGCAATACATGGCAAGCATTCATATCAATCACATCACAAAGTACTTCGTCATGATAATCTCCTAGCTGAAAATTCAACAAACATTGTGTTACCCCTCATTTTACATGAGACCTATACTAGTGAATTTTTCACTACAATTGTGATTTTTATCACAAAGGTAGGTTTACAAGGTGATGGAGCTTTGCATGGCCTAAGGGTTGTGAGTTCGCTTGATGATATTTGATGCATTGGTTGATAGTTCATGACTTGATGGTGTTTTGCTTGGTATCATTTATGCTAGGAATTGATGGTATATAAATACATATGACTCTATAGAGTGAGTGCCCTAACTTATATGGAGGATCTTCACATGTGGTGTGTATCTTCAATTGTTTGGCATCATTGTTATGGATAGTGCTTAGCATATACCCCCTCTTTTTCATATGGTTAATTACTTTTCGAGGGGTATTAACATGGTTAGAGGCTCATTGCTCTAACACCCTAGCTCTTATGAATGATTTTTACACATGGATGGGTTGCTTATGATGTGGATCATGGTTTTATGTGGAGCCCTCACCCCTTTGGCACATATGTGGAGGCGTACACACACTTGTCACACTTTTGCTTGATGACATCCCCCTACTTGATGAGTTGGTTGATCACTTGGATGACTTGGCATATAGTTGATGATGTTACATGGCTTGTTTGACTCATTCTTCCTTGGATCTAGAACTTTGCACATATGTTGAGGAGTTTTGAGTAGAACGCTCCCCTTCTTGTTGATGGCTTAGCACATGTTTCTATGGTGGAGTAACCCCTTATTCCATGGATCTAGCCAATTGCACACTTGTAGAGGGTGGTTACACTTTGAATCCTGAGCTTGGAGGATTTATTGCACACTTATTTATTCCTTAGGGTTGAAGTGCTCCATCTCATGAGGCCTCTTTACATGGTTTTTCATGATGAGGAGGATGTCCACTTGAGAAGGTTATTTTGCACACATTTCCATGCTATTATTAGTGAGGGCTTCCACTTATGGAGGTTCATTACACAATACTCCAGGACTTATTAATGGGACGTTTCACTTGGAGATCTCTCAATTGTTATCTTTGGATTGTTGTCATGGTTCACACCCTATTTTGAGGAGGACGACTCACAACTCTCACCTTAGAGACACATCCACTCTTGGAGGGTTTTACTTGGTCATTGTCATTGCACTCTTTTATATCGCGTTGATGAGAACGTTTCATATTAAAGGAGATCTAGGAGATTCCAAACCCTAGATCTAGGGTTTCATTACATACTTTGAGGAGCTTGTTATGGGAGCACTACACTTGGAGGATTTTGGAGGCTAGAGATTGGAGCTATTGTATGGTTTTTTATGAGTCTTGTTTTTTCCATCTTTTTCCACCCTCTTTTCCTCATTTATAAACCATTTTCGCTTACCCATAACCTTGTATTTATCCTCTTTCATGCTCAAAACCAAGATTTAGGCTCAAGGTGTTTTCCTATTTTATTTCTTAGTATTTCATTGGATTTCTGATTAACATTAGGGGGAATTAGTATATTCTGCATTTACTTTTGAATTAATGGCTCATGTGTGGTCAAGTTGTTATCGGATTGTCTCAAAGGCCCATCTGCTACATAACAAGTTCCTATGCTACGGATCCATAGTTCCAACAGTTTTGTCACTTGCTACGGATCCATGGGTAATAGTTGGTGCATTACCATTACCGTGAATCCTAGTCAACGAACACGCCACCTATCACTTGTTGCAAGTCGTTATTGTTGCCACACGTTCTGTTGCTATGCAACCGTGGGCTACATAGATGGGATCTATTGTGCATGTGAAGAAATCCATGATGGTGATTCCAGTTGGTTGATACATCAATCAGTTATTCCAGGGTTCACTGATGATGTTTCCTACTTTCTTAGCCTAAATTCCAACAACCAATTATGTTCTTGAAGCCAGGGATCTAAAGGGGGGCGATTTAATAAAAGATACCACGAATTTAAGAACCCAACATCAAGTAAGCAGCAGTTAGAAGATATTCAAAGCTTTAAGCAACTAGTCAAGGAATCAACAAAGATGCCACGAATTTAGTGCTACAGCCACGTGAAGAACAGATTCGGGGATGAAATTCATGGTTTTAATTATTGGAAGGCGAATTTCTAAAACCCACATGTGCAATTCTGTTTTTCCATATATTTGTGAACTCCAAATTCGTTTTGAAAGCTACAGCTCAAGAGAAAGACAGCTCAAGAGAAAGACAGATTTGCCTATCTTCATGGCTCAACAATCACCTCGAATGTATTTTGGGCAATCTATTATAACCCACACAGCTTGTTACAAATTTGACAGTCAATTGCACTTCAAAGTTCAAACATATGTGACATTTCTTGCATTTATAGTAATTTCAAAAGAAGAGTTTAAATAAAAACAAAAACAAAAAAACTTTGCTGTTTTTTCCTCCATGAAGAAAGATAAAGCATCTTCAAGACAGCCATGGCCCATTCAAACTGAAGTCATACATATAAAAAACTATTTTGATTTTCCCTTCTCCAATGTATTTCTGTATCAATCATTATTCAAATTTCATACTAGTATCAATTCATTTGAAATAGTGAGCAATATAGTGATAGAGAGTCACCTTACCACAACCTTCAAAAGTGCACACAAATTGCTTTTCTCCAGTATGCGTTAATAAATTCCTTTTCAGCTTAGTGGCATCTGGACATTTCTGTAAGCCATCAAACGTGTTAGTATAAGGCAACTTAAAATGTTTGTAAGGGGTCAAATGTGTTGGAATAAAAAGATCTACTTCAGATCTTAGAGTGATAGGCATGTATTCTGCAAAAATTGTCTTGACATAGACCACATGCTTCGGTGGGTTTTTCTTTCATACATAAGAAGTGATGCATAAATCCTTTAACAGTTTGGATTCAACTAAAAATGCTCTGTGGCACAGCAAATGTTTACTCTTCCACATCCTCCGTGACTGTAGATGAACAGGAAGAACTGCTGCTCACCATATGTGTTTGGCCATGCCTCCTCATAGCTGTAGCCTCTGTGAAAATCCTTCCACAGCCTTCAGCACTGCAAAGGAAAGCAACCTCATATTCTGGTTCAGGCTGTGGTTGTTCCTCTTGAGGTCTCTCTTCCGGTTCTTTCACAGTATCCTCTATATAAACAAAATAAACCAAAACAAGACCAAATTAGGGTACACATTACCTGTTAGTCGGCTAGGAGTTGAATGTGACTCACGGATTATCAACATAAAACCAAAATGAAGCTGACCAATAATCAAGATTAGATATGCTGAAAAATTAAACCAAAACTAGAAAATATACCTAAAAGAAACATGTTTTCATAGCTGACTTTTATGTACTTTATCTAATTTGGGACTATAGTTGTCACTTGAAATTAACTTTAGGGTTGAGTAAGCTACATTACCACTGCCTTTTCAGACGTAATCCAAACATTAACAGGTAATCATAGAGATCCTTTACAGGAAACATGCTTTTACAGTTCTCCTTTACAAGAAACATATTCCTTTATAGTTCTCCTTTACAAGAAACATAATCTTATGTTTCCAAGGATAAATTTACTATTTAGTTACTAGTACCTTAATAAAAGAAGAACCTAACACCAGTGAAAACTTGATAAAAATTTGTGAATCAAGTTTCTGATAACCTCTTGTTACCATGTTTTCATCCTTACAATTTCCCTCCAGAGTACAAAATCTTTCAAAAGCTATCCCTGCCCTCCTTTACCTTATTGCCTTCAAGATCATTCATCCTCATCTTTCGAAGTTTTGCCAATTCATTTTCTTGTCATTTCACTATCAAGAATTTCCACGCCACACCACAATGTACCAAGTAGAGAAATTCACACGAATTGTAAGATCCATTAGCAGAATATACAAATTGCCAAAAGAATCAAACCAAATATTCCTAACCATGGAAACTCCACCAGAAGTAATTCTAAAAGACTAGAAGCTAGACAGAAATCATTCTCAGCGAATCTATTGAGAG
>ML833866.1:50807-60829 GCA_009831015.1 Picea engelmannii
AGCAAGTTCATTTTTTCTCTTTACCTCCTCTTGAAACCTATTAAACATTTTTCAAAAGAGCAAGTACCTCACTTTCTCTGTCAAAGAGTAACTAGTTTCATTATTCCCGATTTCATCTCTTTTCCATTGAGTAAGGGTCATGATTGTTATCCACTATCCTAGGGATAACTAAGGAGATTATGTCTCGAGGCCCACAGGTCCCAGACATGGAGTACCGAGAGCCATACGACTTGAGCTTGGCCCTGGAGGGCCCGTCTTTTCTTCAGTGCATCCCATCTATCAGCAGCAGCAGCATCCATCCCACCAGCATGGTCTTGAAGTAGCAGTGAGTCTTTCTCCATGAGGTAGCGAGTCCAGGTATCATGGTATGTGTCACTCTGATTTTCAAAGCATTTGAATGTGTTGCACTGAACTCTCCTTTATTTCATAATGTTTGCTTGGAAATTACACTCTTTAACTTGTTCATACCTAGGGGGGGGTGACAGAATGCCCTAGTAAGTTGGTTCCCTTTAGAATGAGTTGCCACTGGGTGGGTCTATGAAAGGTCATCGTCCATTCCTTCCATACTTACCATTTTTCATCATTATCCCTCTCATATTCCCCTACCTTGGTTCGAGCATTGGATTTGCCACACTAGTAAGGGTTGTACCTTGCCTTGTGGGAAGAAGGGGCTAAAGGCCCAGAGGGTAAAAGTAGCTGGAAAGAGTTAAAAGCCAAAATAAAACCTTTGAGATGCTTCGCCCAGGGATTCCCGAGAAAGCAATAAAAGGCTTCTTAGTAAGAAAAGGGGACCAGTAAGATAAAATAAAACTCAAGGTCTAGTTGGCGAATGGGAGGTCTCATCATGAGTTGGCCTATTAGGTCCATGGGCATGTAGCGGTATGACACTACCATCTATCTGGTCACCAAACCAAGGTAGTGGCTCTTGGTGGCTCTTGGTCTCATCACGAGCCAGCCTTCTCATTTCCATGAAGTGCTTGTGGCTAACGCTGTCACCATTGGTCACCACGCCAGGAGAGTGTCCCCTAACTTTTCCCTTGAAAAGAAAAAACAATAAGGCGAAGAATAAAAGGCATTGAATGGGCTAGGAAACAATGGCATCCATGAAAAGGTGCAACTCGCCCTCTACAGAGGCACCGACAGGCAAGACCTAGATTTCCCTATCATCACTGCACCCTCTGCCCAAACATTTCCCTTACACCATTTCACACACTTACATGACCTAGATTGGTCTTCACTTGGGAAACACCCCAAACTTTAAAAGAATTATCCCAATAGGACATCCTAAAACCCTCTCCAAACCTGACTTGTTAAACTGCATAACGTCTTTGAGCATTTGTCTGGGTAAAGGGGGGTTTGACGCACATGTTTGGGTAATTTGATTATTGGATGTGATTGACTTTGCTATGATCCCTGTGACTTATGAGCCCATGGAGGGCATACTTGTTGTTGTTGCAAGACCATGCCTGGTAGACAGGTACATATGGGGAGATGATTAGCTCGGACCTCCATAGGGTTGAAATCCCAATAAATGGATGTTGTGACCCAAACCAGGCGCAGAGAGACACTAGAGGATGGCACCAAGAAGAAAGAAGAATGTTCTCCCGAGGACACTTTGGTAGGCCTAGACCAAGGAGGGTCTTGCCCTTCCACCATGACGTTGGCCCTTCAGGGTCCCTGACATCATCATGTTGACTCTTCACGTCATCTAGTTAAGGTTTGGCATTTATGAGGATGTTTTGGTGCTAATTGGCACGTGTGGGAGCATTTGGGTCCTCTAGAGGCCAAGCGGTTTGCATTTAAGGCCTAGTGTTCCATCCTAGGGATCTAATGTCACCCTAGAAGGGCATGACGTCATCTCTAAAAGTGAAGTTAGGGTTTAAATGTTGAATTTATGTAAAAAATGGATTTTTGATGTAATTTGGCCATGTCGGCCTTTTATGACCTAAAAACAATTAAAGGTCATTGATATTGTATAAATAAGTCATTGATATTGTATAAATAAGAGATAAAACTCTCATATTTTTTCATCATTGACTCATCACACAAGTGGTGGTTTGAAATTCAGTCTTCTTTAAGGCTTATTGGCTGAAATTTAGTGGTGCGCACTTCTTGGAGGAGGCATTTCTTGGTGTACTTTGGCAATTTTTCATGTGGAGGATCTTCAACTAGGGTTTTTTGCTTGATTATTCTTGATGAAGTGGAAAATATGCATTTCTTTATTGTGAATGAATGTTTTATGGTTAATTTTACTTGTTTCATGTCTAAGATTATGAAATTGCTTGCTTGAAACCCTAGGAGAAAGACATATGTTACTATATTTTTCTCTATAGTCTTCCACTTGTTAAAAATTCTTGAAAGGCACCTATCTTGAAGTAGATACTAGGGCCCTACCATTGTAGCACCCTAGTAACCCTGCTTCCTTGCCCATTGCATATTTTATTACAATTTGTTCAAGGAAAGGAGAAATCACTAGGGCCTAACCTTTGTTACTTTCTAGCAATTATCTCTAGGAATTGGATTTTTTAGGCCTTGGGATACCAACACCTCCCTCATCCTTTCCATCCCTTTGACATAACATTATCATTGTTATTTTTCCTCTAAGATTTGTTGCTCCCATTATTGACTCCATTACCCTAGAAAGGCATTAGTCTACCACTTGCAAGTGTTGATTGATCAAACAAACACTCAAACTTTTATCCTTGAAGCTTTTACTAACATTTGCTAACTCTAAAATAGACTAACAACTTAGCTAACTTGGTGTTGTTGCAAGACATTGCTACAGCCATACAAACATACATTGATTGGATACATTTGCCTACATAACTTGCACTTAACTCATTCAAAACTCAATTGTGATAATTGCTAGTCAATCTGCTAGGTAAGTGCTAACTTTGCATGGTGTTTTCTTGCACTTTTGACAATTAGAATTTGTTGTTGTTGCAAAAGATTGCTACAGCCATCTAAGTGCAGCAAATTCTCTGCAAAAGTGACCTATTTTGCTAGCTAGACATTGTCAAACTTGCTTGTAACAAGCTTTTATCAATCAGCTAGGTTAAAGCTATTTCTTCTTGTTATTATCAAGCACTTTCAAGGCATAATTCTTGTGGCTGTTATAAAATATTAATTGTTGCTATAAACTGTTACATTGCTGCAAATTCATATCAACTAGCTTATTTTTTGAAGGTTCATTGTCTTATGAAGCACTAACATATGGTGCCAAAAATGTCAACACCGGGAATTGTTCTTAGACTGCTTTAAGAACAAGCGCAGTACCCATCAGAATATAAATAATTAAAACAGATTTATACTTGAGTGGATCAGCAAAACTAAGTAAGAAAGGGAGAGAGCAACAGACTGTCTGCAGAGGCATTCCATTGGGCATGGAGTCATAACATCCTACAAATCAAAGGCAATCAAACTGTAAACCAGATAAATGTTATATATAATTATGGGTAGAAGCATAGAGAATGTGACAAAAAGGAAAAACATAGGTCGTACAGAGATCCTTTCTGCAAATAGATTAAAGAGTGCTTAAACAATGATTAATAGGCAAGCTACAGCAGATCCTCTACTGCTCATGAATCCATCAATCAATGGAAACTATGATCCTCAAAGACTGCAATCTATTTAAGCAAGAAGATAAGGTAAAATGACAACAAAGAAAAACAACATTTGATAAACATCTTCATGAATCTTCAATGGCAGAAATGAATTACAAACAGGCCCTCAAGCTTACAAATAAGCAGCTAAACTGCTCCTCAAGCTCTCTCCTCTCTTGGATCATGAACTCAACCCTCTCTTCAACAAAACAACTTCTATCTATAGTGTATCATTCCTTCCTACTCTAAAGAGGTAGAGTCCCAAGTGGTTGCATTAGATTCCCTTTTCTCTAGGAGCTATTACAACAAGGTGAAACAAAAAATCCACCTAACTCCTATTTTGTTGGATCTTGTCTATTGTGATAAATGTCTTTTGAAACAGGTCGTGTTGCTTGATCTAGTGATAGAACACATGTCCCTCATGTCCAACTACCTCCTAGGAAACCATTCGAACCCCCTTAGACAAGTGGCATCCCTCCTACAACTCAAATTTATCAAATTGTTAGAGTTTGCAGCACAATTTCAGGATTCGTTGCAAACTTTCCTCTAGATGATGATTTCAACTTCTCTCCTAAACGACGAACTAAGTCGGGCTGATTTTTGATCAGCAAGTCCATGATATTATGATTCATCTCCAGAAAAAAATTCAGAAGAACCCAGATCGACATTTAAAAGTTATGATGAAAAAATGACTGCTTTGTACTAATTTGCTACAAACTGTACGAAAATTACCAGTTCCCAGTGCCTTTGACAGCACGCGCTGCGAACTTTCCTGTAGGTGTGTTTTTACATTCAAAATTTATTTCAACTTTTAAAACTTGCACAACAAGTTGGGAAATCCTTCCAGAACCTGCCACAATCTTCTAAAACATGAAGTAACCTTTTGCAGAAGTCATATAAATATGGTAACCTCAGTTTAAGACAAAAATCATTACTCAGGTTATATGTGCAATAAAGTGAACCATGGCAAAATGATGTTGATGTAAACATAATATCCTATATTCATCTTTTCCTGGTGCTTCTTCTAGTAGCCACACGAGCTAACATATCCAAATTCCTTTTTGCTACCTCAAGATGTCCTCTTTGCATTTTCTCACAAAAAATCAAGCAGCCCACTCTCTAGAATGCTTCCTTGAAAAATGGCTCAGAATTTATAAGTTGCATGTCATGTGGCTCAGCCCTGACAATTTCTTCCCCTTTGTGAACCTTCTTACCTTGCTGACTGTCCATGATAGCTTGCTTTGAAAACCCTTTACCCTCTTATAATAGCTTGTTATAAAAACAGGGAAAATAGGGTTTTTTATAGAATTTGCACAATTTAGGGTATACTTGAATAAAATATTCATGCACAACAACAATGTGAGGATGAACATCCTGCAAGTAGGAGATGAGAAGAAAAGAACAGAATCCTAAATGGATGAGGCTGCAGCCAGGGAAAAATTGTAGCAACTCTATGTAAAACAGAGGATTCGCAGCGCATGGTTGAGTTCATAGCGCACAGTTTTGGACTAGGTTTTAATGAAAGGTTTGTAAAACTTCCCAAGCCTGAAAGGGAAAATGACTTTGAAAAGTTAAAACCTCAGACCTAAGTGAAGCACAGTCAAGGAGGGTTTGGTCTAGTCAAAAAACAGAGGGTTCGCAGCACACAGTTTGTAGCATCATCAAAAATATAGTGGATAAGGTTATTATTGCAAGAAGTAGCTGGAAATTGATCTTTTTGGTATAACATAACAAACTTGAAGATTGCAAGGGTTTAGGATACCAATATTGTAGGGTTTGTTTAGTGCAAAGAGTTTACAGCGCAGAAAATATGTAACAGTTTGCAGCGCAGAAAAATGACAGCAACTGTATCCAGTACAATCAACCTTCAGACAGTGCACAATCATTAAATAGGGTACCTGATATATCTGAAACTTCTACTGCTATCTCATGAGCTAGATTGGAGTTTTCTTGGAAGCACTCAATCCACATTCATTTGCTACAGACAATTCGCAGCGCCATAATTCAAACCAATTGGCAACGCGCTTCATTCAAATTGATAGACATGTTTCTTGAAACCGACTCGAAGAACACGATGAATAAGTGGCACTGAAAACAATAAGATACCCCTTGCCACATTTCCAAAGCATAATTATGTGTGATTAGTGCATGAGGTACTTTCTTGATTCGTTGTGAACTTTCAGGGGAGTTTGCAGCAGGTTGACTTGACACATGACTTGACCCCCAAACTGTTAGATACGACATGAAAACCCCTTGTATATCTTTTTGAGATACAACACTTTGATAATGATCACCTTTAAATCAAAAGGTGTGACCAACACTTTCCCCTTTTTTCTAATGATGATAACCACTATCATGACAACAAGACTCTTACATGGACTTGGATCAGTTTTCTTGACTCGTGAGACAATGAAAACATGATTTATTAGACATGGACATCCCTCAAACCTTAACTTAAAACAAATGACTCATACAAGAAGGATTGATCACATGACTGACATAGACCAATGATGTCCTTTTGCAACCAACCTAACAAAAAATTTAGAAAAAAATTTACTCTTGAACATTTCATGTGCTTACAGGACCATTATCCCTGGTACAGGAATCCGACAAGTTCTCATTTGAGTCATTTATTATTAGAATGGGTTATTCTCCCTGGTTTTGGGACCCCATCAGATATGTTCATTTGAGTCGAGCCATTGTCCCAAACACTGCAGTCCTGAAAATTGTAATTGATCCATTGTCCCTGGTATGGGAGCTCAATAGTGTTATGCATGTCATCCATAGTATGTGTTAAGAACCTGAATAGATCTACAAATATAATCACCACAAATACTGAATACATAATAGATCCACAGGGCAATATAGAAGAAACCAATATGCAAAAAAAAAAATTATTACTGTCAAACCCTTAAGGTAGGGCAACACCATACAATGGATCCTATTAAGGAAGGGATCCTCTCCTGTTCACTTGCCTCTTCGAGGGGACATCCTCCTATTGAGCTACAGCTCACAATACAATATTTTTCTTCATATCCCCTTACATTGCTTGAACCCCTTTATATAGTGCTACCAACACCTAAGAACATTTTAGAGGATGAATCTTCTAGAAGTAGAACCTTCTAAGAAGTCCTCTTACATTTATTATATCTAACTACCATAGTGGACCTTATTTAATAATATAGTGGACCTAGTCAACCTTACATTGAATGGCCTCCACTATTATCATTATGGACCCTCTGAGCCCCCCCACTACCTCTCTAGCTACCTAACATTCCATCCCCCTTATGAAAGCGTTGTCCTCAACGCTTGACGTACAACCATATACCAAGGTCCCATGGATAAATGTGGACCATAGTGCTAAAGTAGACTAGAGAACCAGGGTCCCATGGATAAGTGAGAACCATAGTGATGAAATAGACTAGAAAACCAGGGTCCCATTGAGAAATCAAAGCCACCATGCTGAAGTAGTCCAACCGTCATTGTAAACCAGGGTCCCATGTCCAAGTGCTCATGTGAACTCCACACGGAAGATATCGGCACCCAATAACTAATTGAAAATGATGCTCCCAATACCGACACCTATCATGTGGATCCAAATAAGAATATCTAGCCACATAGTGGGAAAGGGTCAACGTTGAATCTAGAAGGAACAATACAATTGTAGAATATGCAGGTTGGACGTTGGTAATCATAACTAGCTCCTGATGTGGGACATTGATGTTCTCTACAGAAGGTGGAGTAGAGTCATCAAATAAAATATAGAAGTGGTTGTCATTCCAGAAATGACAACGATCCATATACCAATCATCACAATCGGCCTCAAAATCATACCAAGCATATGTTTCTTGATTATATTCATCCCTGAGGTCTGCCATAAGAAATATCTCTTGCATGTTATCCAATGAATCTTGAATACTACGAAAACTATCATTGAGGTCGTCTGTGAGGCCATCTACAAAATCATCCAATCTGTCATTCAATGTGTCAAACAATTGGGCTTTGAATGCTTCAGTAATCTGTAGAATTTCTTTGAGGGTTTGAGAAGAAATAGCCATCTGAGCACACTATGAAAATTTATGAACTCTGCAGTCCCACCACCGTCATGAAAAAACCCAAAAAATAGAACAATAAATTACTGCAGAAAATCACGGTGTTTTCCGGAAAAAAACTTGAAAAACTGTTGAATTTAAAATGCTCATAACTTCACTTCCTGGACTCTGTTTCGGCTGATTTTTTTTTTGAAATTGGGTGAAATTGTGAGGGGAACTCAGATCTGTAATTTTTTGGGGCAAATTCGGCCTCCAGCTGCTACAGAAATAAATAAAATTATAGAATAACAAAAACATTAAATAAAAATTTAAAAAAAAAAAAAAAAACGTGCCGCCGTCTGCGAAAAAAAACCTTGAAAAATTGCAAATTTTAAAACTTCAATATCTTGACTTCCTAGACTTCGTTTCGGACAATTGTTTTTTTCAACTTGGGTGTTTTTTCTAAGAGGAACTCAAATCTACAACCTGTTTCTGAAAATTTTGCACAGAAATATACCAAAAATTTCTGGAATGTCGCGGCCCTCTTTTTTCTTCTCCGAAAAAAAATCTGCAAAAATAAAAAATATTTGCCCACAATGTCTGCCAAGGAAAGTGCTCTGATACCACTTGTTAAGAACCTGAATAGATCTACAAATATAATCACCACAAATACTGAATACACAATAGATCCACAGAGCAATATAGAAGAAACCAATATGCAAAATCTATTTTATTACTATCAAACCCTTAAGGTAGAGCAACACCATACAATAGATCCTATTATGGAAGGGATCCTCTCATGTTCAGTTGCCTCTTTGAGGGGGCATCCTCCTATTGAGCTATCGCTCCGAATACAATAATTCTTTTTACGTCCCCTTACATTGCTTGAACCCCTTTATATAGTGCTACCGTCACCTAAGAATATTTTAGAGGAGGAATCTTCTAGAAGTAGAACCTTCTAATAAGTCCTCTTACATTTATTATATCTAACTACCCATTTATTATATCTAACTACCATAGTGGACCTTATTTAATGATATAGTAGACCTAGTCCGCCTTACATTGAATGGCCTCCAAAATGTCTCATTTAAATTTAAGTGATTTTCACTTTATTACATAAGTGCTTTATAAAAATAAAGTCACTTTAAAAATAGAAGGTACACTTTATTAAAAAGTCACTTTAATAAAAGAACCACTTAAAACCACTTTATAAAAACTATTACAAAGTTAAGTGCCTAGTAGTGTAAACATTAAGGTAACATCCGCATACAAGACAAAACATGTGGAGTACCTTCCGAGCTAAAAAGCTAACAAGATCTTCGTGTTCTTGGGAGTTTGTCTTGGTGCACATGCTTTGGAGGTGATCTTGTTCCTTCTGTTTTCTTATTTGAGATCTAGAGTAGATATCTAAAGCAAATTAGATTGTTTGGATAGATCATGCAACAGTGTAGTTGTAGATATACATGAGTAGGATAGTAGGTAGTGCAAATTAGTTTGTATTACTTGTTTATTTTACCCTCTATTTGCTCTTATCTCACATTGGTTTCACAAGTTGCAGGTTGCCTCAAGGGTTTGTAAGGTTGGCTTCAAGTTGGAAGCTCTCCTTCATAACCTAACTTACACTCCTCTCTTTCTTTGTCCTATTTTTTGTTCACATCCATATCAGTTTTTGGTTTGCTAACACTCTTAGATAGGTCAATAAATCAATACTATTTTCTGAAATTTTTAAACAAAAAATTTCTGTCGAAAAACAAAAAATTTCTTAACTTTTCTATGTGTTTTGCAGCATTTCCAGCAAGCAATAGCTTACTGGTTTTTGCAGGTTCTCGCCAGGTCAAGGGTAAATGTCGCCCATTTTCAATCACAAAAAACACAAAGGACCCCTCCTTTGATTGGGTAACAACTCCCAACCTTTCCTCTCTCTTTCTAAGGATTGTAACAAGCCCAAAGGGGGTCCCCAAATGGCTTGCATTCTCTTTTAATTTTTTGTATTGTTTTTTTTATTCTTTGCCCCACTTGTCATTAGGACAAGGTTGTGTGGCTAGGTTGCTTTAGTTTAGTTCATTTATCTTTCCAACCCCCTTTAGCACAAAACAGGAAGGCTTGCCTCCACCTTGTGCCATTGTAAGTCGTTTGTATTTCAGTTTTGTTTTCCTTTCAATTTTTTCTTTCATTCTTTAGTTGCCTACACCTTGGATGTGAAGTTGGCATAGCCAACCCCCAAAATCGTAAAGTTAGCTTAGTCATCTATTTCTAATGTGTTTATGCTCATGGATTAAAATTATCTAGAAGTAGATCTCACACAACTAATGCTAGTTTAAGCCCATGGAAGCATAGGATAAATCTTATGCTTTGATATTTCTTTACTTGCAAGTTTTAGGTTCTTAAG
>ML833867.1:0-38225 GCA_009831015.1 Picea engelmannii
CTTTCCTACAGAATTAATCCCTTCAAGGATGAGGTACTATGTGATGTTTCCCCACTTGAAGTATATGATGTTATTTTTAAGACAAAATTCCATAGGCATGTAAAACATTAGGACTTCCTAGGAGGTCACCCATCCCAGTGCTACTCTATCCCAAGCACACTTAACTGTGGAATTCCAATGGTATCCGATGCATTAATTTTGTAGGAATTACATTACATTACAAATGGAGGTGGAATTAGATTACATTCCCCCTCAAAATGGTTAATATCATGGTTTACCAAAACCACAAGATCATAAACATTGATTTAGTGGAGAAGGAAGATGGCCACCAAGATCCACCTAGATCAATCCTCCTCCCTTAGGAAGAAATGGTCCCCATTTTTTCGAGTTCTCTCAGGAGATGGGGAAACTTTTGCTGAATCTGAACTTTGGTGAATCACTTCCCTTGTTGAAGTAGGTGACCTACTTATATTTGGCCCATTGAAGGATTTCATGAAATTGTTGGTGGAGATGTTGGATCCATTCAAAAAATATGGATGCATGATATTCCTTGGTATGAGTGTGGGAGGACTATGTTATTGAATATGAATCAAGAAGAGATATATCAATGGGGGATAATGGTTGGAACCCTAAGCACACATGAAAAGGGAAATGGGAAATAGAGTTATGTTGAACATGTGGAAGACTCTCATTCCTTAGAAGGGAGTGTCTATAGATTATGCCATTGGGTAAGGGAGAACCAGGAACCAATTCAATGGAATGTGGGATTTGTTATTCCATAGGTAACCTTGTAGGTGAAGAAGAAATATTTTTTTTCTCCTCTACAATCTTGTTGACCTGCTTCTGTTGGATATAAAGGTCTTGGGCCAAGGCTGTATCGTGAAGGGGGTGGGCTTTGTATTCTAAGATATTACTTTGTGGCACTGTTTTTATGAGATAAATGAAGTGGTAGTAGTCAGAGCTACCTCTAGTACCCTATAGATTTTACCTTCCAAAGTAACAGTGACACTGCAGGGTCGAGACCCATAGATAGTGTGACATTTCCACATATATACTTGTCCTAAAAGAACATCATAGACTTCAAGTGGGGAAACATCACACAATAACTCATCCTTGAAGGGATTGATTCTATAGGAAATGAAACACTGTTAGTTGACACAGATGTATTGTCCTCGACTCAACCATCCGATGGTGTATAGTTGGGGGTGTGGAATCTGTTAGCTCCTATCTATCGCCAGTGATCAAACACAATCAAATTTTATCTTTCAAATTATGTTTAGGGTCTTAGGTTAATTTTTTATATTTTCAAGGCAGTCTTCAAATAAACATTTGGTCACTAATTGGTATGTGTCTAGGTCATTGCTACTCCCTTGGTCAAAAATGTCACCATTTTCATACATATTCATGTCATCATTTATTTTCATAAGTCATGGTGTTTGTCCAAGTCATCATTTTGGTCTTAAGATCATTCATTTAAAGGTTATAAGGTTCAAAGTTTTATAAGGTCATGGTTTTCATTGAGTATCATTAGGTGTTAGGATTTTCACTTCACAATAAGTTCATGTATCCATTTATCTCGTTATTAAGGGAGTTATCATAATTAGGTAATAAAGTGTAACTTTTTACATTATCAAAGGTTTAAGAGGCAAAAGCTTCTTAAAATTGTAATTTTTCACCAAGTATAAAAGGGTAAGATATGTTATTTTTTTTAACTCATTTGCACTCTTAGATATCTCAAGAGCTCCTTGCCACCATCCTGCAAACTCAAAAGGAGAAAAATTTGTGAAAAAAAGAGGGTTTTGTTGCATTTGGGAGTAGTGTGACCCTTCTGTGTAGTGTGACCCATGGTGCGATGCTTCTGATTAAGGTTGGAAAATTCAGTTTTTAGAGGCCCTCCCATGGGTATTTTCACAAGTTTGATGCCTCATTGGAAGGTAGACACAGGGGGATACTTGAACTAGTTTCCATAATTCAAAATGGACTCCTAAAAGTTGGCCAAAAACATCCCTGAACTGGTGCGATGGTTCTACTAAAAAGGTTGTTTTATTATAGGCTGACGCGACCCATCTGTTTCCTGGTGCAACCCATCTGGCATGACAGCTTTTGGAGCAATGATCAAGCAAGTATGGTAGAAAATTCAAGATTTTGTGATCTATTAAGTATATTTTGGGCTTCTTAGTTTGTTTTTCCCTCTATTTATGAGGAAATTTGTAATTAATGAGTGAGATATGCTCTCCTAAACTCTTGTCTAAATTGTGGAAATTGTTTCAACCATCCTAGTCTTTAGGTGATGATTCATAAAATGCATTTATGATGGGTTTTGAATAGAATTTTCACCTGATGAGGTGTCATATTTTGTATTTTCCATATATACACTTGATGAAGTCATTAGAAGAGTTGGACATGTGAGGGTGATAGCTGGGAAGCTAGTGTACTATTTTGACAGTAATAAAACCAGAAGTTGCATCTATTTTACAGGGATTCATGTGTTATGGTTAATGTTCCTTGTTTTTTCTATCTTTTCTTATGTGAATATTTATTATGTCATATTCCTTTCTTCTGATGCTAGATATCTAAAAATATTAAACAGAATTCATTGGATTCAATGCTTTGTTTTATCTGAGTTTTAGCAGCTATGTGTTTATTTTCCAGTCAGTGAATTCATATCTTATGCTCACTAATTAATTTATCTTCAGTTCCTTCATCCTTACACTACAACGATATGATTTTTGGACATTAGTTATAGCTACCTTTCCCCTGTTTGACCTATTCAACTAATCTTTAAGAGTGGTTATTCTAGTTTCCTGGTTTTCAAACCCATTGTCCAGCAAAACCCCCACTTTATTATCAAAAATCCCCATTGTACCCAATACCTAGCCTAAGATCATTGTTTTTTAGTCATCTCATTGAGGTTGACCAATTGAGAGATCCCTCTCTGGTTGGTAGGGATAGATACCGACCAAAAGATTGGTTTGAGGTTACCTTTTCTAGTTTCCTTCACATCCTTGGGATATCTGACAGAGAGATAACATTTTTGCGTCGTTGTCAGGGAACGAAAGCTCTATCTTCCCCGAGAAAGAAAAACAATGACCTAGATCTGATTTGTTGATGGTGAACAACGATTGGATGCACATAAGAAGGTTGAATCATTCACTTTTTTTCTACTCCAATCAACTTGATTTGAAGAATCCACTGGAGGATCGACCTTGCCAGCAGGAATATGCAAGGATCATACACAAAAGTCAGGTACTCAAAATGGAATTGCATTCAAGATATAATTTCCTTTCTTGTAAACTACTTCTTCTCATTTCCTGCAAATGTCTTGAAAGTTTTCCAGATTTTGTTGTATGAAAAAGATGATCAAAGTCCTATATTTGATTCTGCCTTTTTTAAGAATGTAAATACCGAGTTTTCCTTTGATTTTGATCAAGATCATGACCTCTTACCAGAAAATTGTACATATCCTTTTCAAGATGATGAGCTTGAAGAGACCAAAACTGATCCTACAACTGTTGTACATACTCTTACACTTTCTATAGTCCAGGATAGATATAAGACTTTGATTTTACCTCCTATATTCCATGTTTTCCCTGAAATTCATTACCTATATCTGTCGATGTTTGATGGTGAATGTGACAACATCACTACTGAAAGACATATGCAGAATTTTGAGACTTTTCTCAACCTTTTTGAAGTTGATGAAAAATATGTAAGTATTAGGTTGTTTGATCTTTATTTTCAAGTCAAAGTCAATAGTTGGTTCAAAAACCTTCATGTTGTGAGCATCTCATATTTCCTACAGTTTTTCAAAGTTTTCCTCGACAAATGGGTGGTCAAACAGAACCCTTTCCTGATTCTAGAAGAGTATAACTAGCTGAAAAGAAAGCCTGGGGAGATAGTACACCAATTTTCTACCAGATTCAATCAAGTCTATTGCTCTATGAATACTAATATAAGACCTCCTCCTGGCTCATCTCTTTTGCACTATTTGGAAGACTTTGATCTGGAAATGGAGTTTCACCTGAGAGGAAGTAACCTTGTTACACTTGAAGAGATGCAGAACAATGTTGTAGATGTAGAGGCTAATTTTTTGATCAGAAGGGAAAAGTTGAAGGCAAAAGAGAGGGAGAACATAGATGCAGAGAAATCGACACCATTAGTGGGAAAGCACGACATTTTGGTAAGTGCATTAGAAGATATGATGCAAAAGATCATCAGGAGAAATGAATATGTTGTTCAAGACCATGTCTCACTGATTGAAGAAAAACAAGTTGTTGATCTGAAACATTTTCCTTCCTATCCTAGTTGTCATAGATCTGATAATGATTGCTTTATGTATGCATTAAGGGACAATAAAGAAATCAGATTTATAGATCAGCTTGCAGAGGAGAAATTTGTTGATTTGATATGTATGCTTGATGACATTCTTTCTTTTGATGATTTTCCAAAGTTTGATCAATATGACGATGATTTTGTTCTCCAAATTGAAGATAATTTTGCAGGGAAATAAGCAGTTGGCTTGTGGGAGGAGGAAGCTCAATTTCAACAACTGAAATGCATTGATCAGCCATTGTATATCTGTTATGACAGCAATGAGGAAAATGCAAAAAAATTTGAAGTGAAGGATATTTTCTCTTATGTTGCGCTTCATTCCAATTCATCAGAGAAAATTTTTCTAAGATCAAAAATCAATAGTATTTATGTGTTGATATTGACAACGAAGAGGACAATGAAATTCTTGATCAGGATTCCTTAGTTTCAGAATTGTAGCCACCGAGTTCCATTGAATTTCAAATTTCAGGTGAAGATTTGGGAACTGAAATATATAATCAAATGATGCAGGAAAATTCTTTGCCATTATGCTTTGAAACATTCCAGTTTTTGAAGGAAAATTTGCATAGTATATCTGCAATAAAGAATGAGAAGCATGTAGAAAATTATGAGGTCTCATTGGAACCAATATGTAATAGGTAGCAGTAGTCTTTCCAAGTTTTTCATGATCCAATAGCTGATGTGTTGGATGATTAATTGTGCAATCAAATTTTTTCTCCATTAGCTAACTGTGAGCTTCAAAACCAAGACGATGAAATTTTTATCAGAAAGACATTTCCATTGTTATGTTTAGTAGAAATATTATCTCAAATCTTGTCTGGAAATCTGCAATCATCTCAAGACAGTTACAATTTAGTCTTGCACGAAGGTAAGGGTAAATATAAAGGTTTATTTTCATGGCATGAATACCACCCAGAACAAATTTACAGTCTCTTGGATCAGTTGAACCTTAGTGCATATGTCTTTGAAGATCCTTTTGCACAGTTTTTGGAGCTAACAAAGGAAATTAAATTTTTCATTCTTATCAAGTTTAGGTTTGTTTGCAAGTTTGTATTGGAGTGCAGAATTTATGTTTTGATTACGACCAAGCAGGTGCAGCAAATTCCATCAATGGATAGAATGCTTGAATGGTTTCATTTCACCTAATCAACAATTGTGCAACAAATTAGAGTAGATGTGATGAATAAGCTCAATGTCTAGCATCTCTTTCATTATGGGTTTCAGTTTTCATTTTTGGTTGACTATGTATAGTTCAGTTTTTTAGTTTGATTAGATGTCATTTTGAGGTTTTTAGTTGTTTGCGACTCCATGCCCAATGAAGAAGGCATTGATCTACAAATCCATAGATCTACGGTTCTTGACACCTCCTACAAAGTTGCCTTCCCCATTTGGAGCCAATGTTAGCTCCTATCTGTCGCCAGTGATCAAACGCAATCAAATGCTATCTTTCAAATTATGGTTAGGGTCTTAGGTTAATTTTTTTTCATATTTTCAAGTCAGTCTTCAAATAAAAATTTGGTCACTATTGCTACTCCCTTGGTCTAAAACGTCACCATTTTCATACATAGTCATGTCATCATTTATTGTCATAAGTCATGGTGCTTGTCCAAGTCATCATTTTGGTCTTAATATCATTCATTTAAAGATTATAAGGTTCAAAGTTTTATAAGGTTGTGGTTTTCATTGAGTATCATTAGGTGTTAGTATTTTCACTTCACAATAAATTTGTGTCTCCATTTATCTCATTATTAAGGGAGTTAGCATAATTATGGAATAAAGTGTAACTTTTTACATTGTCAAAGGTTTAAGAGGCAAAATCTTCTTAAAATTGTAATTTTTCACCAAGTATAAAAGGGTAAGATGTGTTATTTTTTTTTAACTCATTTGCACTCTTAGATATCTCAAGAGCTCCTCTCCACCATCCTGCAAACTCAAAAGGAGAAAAAAATGTGAAAAAATAGGATTTTGTTGCATTTGGGAGTAGTGTGACCCACGGTGCAGCCCCTCTGTGCATTGTGACCCATTGCGTGATGCTTCTGAGTAAGGTTGGAAAATTCAGCTTTTGTAGACCTTCCCATGGGTATTTTCTCGAGTTTGATGGCTCATTGGAAAGTAGACACGTGGGGCTACTTCACCTAGTTTCCAAAATTCAAAATCGACTCCTAAAAGTTGTCCAAAAACAACCCTAAACTAGTGCGACACTTCTGAAAAAACTATTTTTTATTACAGGCTGGCGCGACCCATCTATTTCCTGGTGCGACCCATCTGGCATGACAGATTTTGGAGAAATGATCAAGCAAATATGGTAGCAAATTCGAGATTTTGTGATCTATTAAGTACATTTGGGCTTCTTAGTTGTTTTTTGCCTCTCTTTATGAGGAAATTTGTAATTAATGAGTGAGATATGCTCTCCTAAACTCTTGTCTAAATTGTGGAAATTGTTTCAACCATCCTAGTCTATAGGTGACGATTCATCAAATGCTTTATAATGGGTTTTGAATAGAATTTCGACTTGATGATGTGTCATATTTTGTATTTTCTACATATACACTTGATGAAGTCATTAGAAGGGTTGTGTTGGACACAACGACTACACTGAGAAGGGGGGGGTGAACAGTGTAGGGATCTTTTTCCCAAAACTTCCCTTTCACAAAACTCATTAGTTAGCAATCACCATTTACTCATTACTTATTATTGTCATTTATAATCAGTTAAATGTGAACATATATCAACAACATATATCAACAAAATATATAAACAACATATATTAGCAATATATCATCAGCAAATCATCACCACAAGGAACACAAGATGTATGTACAATTTTCTTTTTATTACAGACTACAATCCTTGGGTTATCAACAACAACTGAATAGAGTACAACTCTACAAGACACCAACTCTATAATGCAAGACTCAGCTTACATCCTCAGCACCAACTGAGATGAGGAAAAAATCCTCAACATATATCAAATTGTCAATAGGTATGCGACTTTTCTGTACTGCAGCACGCGTATGTACGCACCCTACCAGTAGTACAACTCGCATATGTATGCGGCATGTCTGTACTACAGCCTGCATATCACATCTGAGTAACTAGGGTTTTCTTTTCAAGATCAACTCATATCCTCTGCAACCTTCAATCACATTCTCTTATGTATTTCACTGTCCAATCTGACCCATAACCAGTCACAACACATCCAATCTCTCCAGCAACTAACTCATGCTTCCCAAGCATACAATATGAATGTTACTCATCATGTATAAGAAACCAGTATACTCTCGCAATCATATCAGTACTGAATCATAAGAGTGTTTCTCACTCCATCAAACAACACAAACCACATCACAACAACCATACCAATAATGCCTTAAGCATGCACTATATAACAAGCAAGCATATCCATCAAGACAACAATGTAACCATACTAGAATTGCTATGGTAGATCTGAGCCCATAGATTGCAGATATGGAACATGCTTCAGTCTTCAGGATCCTGTCATCATCTCAACCATAAGTCTTCATGACTTCATCCATTGTGCATGCCTTGTCCTCATTCATCCCACGTATGTAAGTGCCCTAGCTCACTACAACCTGCGTATACCTCAGAAACTAGGGTTTTTGAACTTCCGAGACTTTTGTCGTCATGACCTCAGACTTGTCGAAACTTTGATGCATCCATGAGATCCTCTAGATATCCTCTCTCATAGAATATATCTTCAATACATGCTCAAGAGATGCACACAAGAGATCCCCTTAGAGATCCACAAAATATATAAAAAAGATGTGCTTACACAAGAGACCCTTGCCTCTTATTTATACTCTCCAAGTAGCTTCCTTAGAAGCATCTTCTAGGTCACTTAACCCACTTCTAGGTCACTTAACCTATTTCTAGATCACTTAACCTATTTCTAGTTCACTTAACCCATTTTCCTCATTTTTAGGGTTAACCACTTTCCATAATTAGAAATTTCTCCATTTAAATATTCCTCCTTGACTTTTTCACTTTTCTTTACCATTTAAATAATAATTTTTTCTTTGCAATCTCTTTGATGTCTTTGACCTTTTGGGGCTTCAAGCCTACATATGAGGGTACTTCATCTTCGTAGGGCCATAACTCTCAAACCATGAGGATTTATGTGACATTCCACATACCACTGGAAATGGCATGACAAGCATTATCCATCTAGGATAGTTTCACAAACAACTTCACTAATCTTCATCTCATTATTCCACATATAATCATGGGTTCTCCAACCATACTTTTACAATAACTCAACCGTAAAGCGTCTTCCCATGAGGGATTTCACCATAAGGGGATCACTTTGGAGTTCATCCATCTGTGCACCTTATCAACCATGATAAGACAATAATGATTCATCTTTACATCAATCTGACAATGCATCATATACCAATGAAACACATCGATCCATATTCATCTATGCATCATGTATCAATGACAACTCATTGATCCATATTCATCTATGCATCATATCAATGACATCATATGACTATGATTCCAATATACATCAATCAACGTCAATCATTTGACATCAAACCTTTGAACTTTAACATCATTCAATCATCCTTAGGCATACATCAATTCCTTGACATCAATCCTTTAACATCAATCAATCAAGCATCCTTTGGCATCAATCAATCACTTGAAATCAATTAATTAAACCTTTGGAATCAATGACAACATGATCCAACAATATCCCCCTTTGGCATTGATGGCAATACCAACATTGATGTCAGCATGTAGACAAGGCATTCTCTACATCAATAGTCATCAATCACATCAATGTGACTATCTCTCCTAATAAATAATCATCAATCACATCAATGTGACTATCTCTCCCCCTTTGACATCAATGGTAAAGGATTATTCTCCTCTTGGGGTTTCTCCCCCTCTTGAACTCTCCTTGGGGATGCTCCCCCTTCTTTAAATCTACTTGGGGCTACCCCCTTGCCTGAATGCCTTTGATATTCCTCTAAATAATCTCTCCCCTTTTGAAAAATGGATATCACTCTGATGTAATGCTAAAGATACAACGCTCATACTCCCCCTGTGACCATTACTCCCCCTGGAATTATGCATCTGTGGTCATTCTTCAAATATAGGGCTCTTTCCCAGTATGCATCTGATAAATATCTCCTCCTAGAATCATGGGAAGCAGAATGACTCCCCCTATGGGTATGTATCCCCCTATCTTCTTTGCAAAATGAACAATATGCTACCATATGACGATCCTTGGACCTGTCCATGCATCAAACTCATGCCATACCAAACATCATGAAGCAAAATATATGTCAATGAATGAACAAATACATCATGTACCAAAACATGTGCCAATAGTATACCAATCATAATCCTCCATCAACATGCCAACCATGTGCATCTACCAATATGCCAACCATGTGCGACCAATATGCCAATCATGTGCATCTACCAATGTTGTACTTTTAGCCAAGTATTATCATCCAAATATGTACCATCTATGAGTGTACCAAACATGTACATCAACTTGTATCATCACTTGTACCAAGCAAGTACATCAACCATGCACCAATACCACAACAAGATGAATCCTCATACATGTATGCCAAATCCACAAAACATGTGCCAATCAAACTGCTAGTAGGTGCCTCTACCAATGTACTAGAAGTGTATCAATCATGCATCAACTATAGATCAAGCTATGACTCATCAATGATGTACAACATGATCACCTCATCAACTCACCAACTACATGTCCCAATATGTAGTCCAACCATATGTCAAATTCATATCCATCAAAATACATCATAAGATATATCACATAACCAAGGTACCATAACTTCACTATCATAATCAACATTGTTCTTCAACAAAAAAATGCCTCAATCCATACTCATGGGTTAGTGCCATGCATCCAAGATAGTCTTTTATTTTACATCATCACTTTACATAATCCAATATGTAATCATGAAAACCTGCAACAAACAATTTCAGAACCTGCAACAAACTATGTCAGACCTAGCAACACGGAGTTATACCATCACATCAAGATGAAACCCATGTGCATAGCCCTTTTCCCAAGGCTTTACCACATATATGCGGCATGTTGCACAGATAGATCGTGTATGTATGCGACCTATTCAAGGTTATCCTACGTATGTGCATGACTGTTACCACTGTCACCCACGTATGCTTCAGTAGATGACACACTTGAGCTTCCCTTAAGGCTTCCATTATGCTCTGGTTGTTTAGTCTTCTTCACCCACTTCTAAAGGTGTCCTTGCTTCTCAAAACTTGAGCTCTGAGCTTTCATTTTTTCAAATATGTCTCCCTTCCTTACTTAATTCCTTCTTCTAGTCATGCTATATGAAGTCCTCATCATGGACTTTCTTATTGTGTTCCAGCAATCCTGGGATTTGTGGCCAAATCCACTACAATTGTAGCATATCATGTTATGACAGTGAACAACAATGTGTCCTACTTTATCACATCTCCAACACCTTATGGTGTTATGAAATCTTCCGTTATCTCTCCTTTCATAAGATCTACATTCCAAAGATTTGTGACCATATTCATTACATGAATAACATTGACCATGAAAAACACTTCCATACCTTTGCTTTGGTGTCCATCTTCTTTAAGGTGTAACGATGGCTTCTTGACGTCTTCCTTGCTTTGTTATTTTGAAACCTTCCTTCCATTGTGTATATGGTTGACTTGCAACATTAACTTCATCCTTTGAGAGTGAGGGACTTACCTCATGCTTCTTTGAGGTGCTTTCTTCAACATGTGTAACTTCTCCCTTGTATCCAAGACCTGATTTATCATTTGGTGATCTTTGACTTTCAAAGATCTCATTCAATATTTGTGAGTTATTCAAGAATTTGTTTGACTTTTCTACTTTCTTTCTAAGATCAACAACTTGGGCTTCTAGCTTATGACATGACTCTTCCTTTTCATTTACTTGATTCTTCAATAGTTCCTCTACCCTGTTGGCTTCTTCAATTTAGGTCTTGAGTTGAACAATAATTTCAAAATTTTTGTTAATCTCATCATCTACCTTCTTATCTTCTTTTTCCTTCTTTGGTCTTGTGATCTCTTCTTCCTTATCATCTAATTGAGTCTTATTACTCTCTTCTTGTTCTTTGAGCATTTCCTTTAACTTCAAGATGTGCCTTTGACTCTTCTTAATAAATGTTTTAGTGTTATCCGAAAGATAGCTATAGTCTATATAATAGTGTTCATTTCTATATTCATATAGACCCTCTTCAACTTTCTTTTGAAGTTCTGATAGTTCTTCTTCTATTCTTTCCATAGGATAACTGCCATCAAACTCTACACAAACTATTTCTAGATTTTCTTCTTCACTTGTAGAGAAAAATTCAACATCATCACATTTTGAATTAGTGCAATCAAGGATTTGTGGAGATTCTTTACCTTCATTTGTCTTGATGGAGTTGTCTTCAATATATTCCTTCTTGCTTTGGTATGTCTCCTCTAGCTTTAGCCATCGATCCTTGGTGGAAGTGCATTGTCCCATTCTCTCTTTGATAGGGCATGAGAGTCCACTATGAATGGTCTTGAGAGTCAATGCATCATTCTTATTTCCTTCCCTTTGAGCTACAAACTTTGACTTGTTCTTCAAGGAAACTGATCCACCAATGGCTGCCTTCCAAATAATCGTTCCCATTTCCTTCAAATGCACTCTCATTTATATTATCCGTAGAATAGTTTTCCTCATCAAGGATTGGAACTTCATCATCCATTTGTGTGTCTATGGATATCCTCCAAGCTTGTTAAGGCTTATAGTGAAGGACTGCTCTAATACCAATTGTTGGACACATTGACTACACTGAGAGGGGGGGGTGAACAGTGTAGGGCTCTTTTTCCCAAAACTTCCCTTTCACAAAACTCATTATTTATCAATCACCATTTACTCATTACTTATTGTTGTCATTTATAATCACTTAAATGTGAACATATATCAACAATATATCATCAACAAATCATCACCACAAGGAACACAAGATGTATGTACAATTTTCTTTTTACTATGGACTAGAATCCTTGGGTTATCAACAACAACTGAATAGAGTACAACCCTACAAGAGCACCAACTCTATAATGCAAGACTCATCTTACATCCTCAGCACCAACTAATATGAGGCAACAATCCTCAACAGATATCAATCTGTCAATATGTACGCAGCCTGTCTGTAGTGAAGCACGCGTATGTATGTGCCCTACCAGTAGTATAGCTCATGTATGTATGCGACCTTTCTATACTACAGCCTGCATATCACATCTGAGAAACTAGGGTTTTCTTTTCAAGATCAACTCAAATCCTCTGCAACCTTCAATCACATTCTCTTTTGGCTTGGACTATCCATTCTGACCCATAACCAATCACAACACATCCAATCTCTCCAACAACTAACTCATGCTTCCCAACCATACAATATGAATGCTACTCATCATGTATAAGAAACCAGTATACTATAGCAATCATATTTGTACTGAATCATAAGAGTTTTTCTCACTCCATCAACCAACACAAATCACATCACAACATCCATACCAAGAATGCCTTAAGCATTCACTACATAACAAGCAAGAGTATCCATCAAGACAACAATGTAACCATACCAGAATTTCTATGGAAAATCTGAGCCCATAGAATGCATATTTGGAACCTGCTTCATTCTTCAAGAGCCTATCATCATCTCAACCATAAGTCTTCATGACTTCATCCACTGTATGCACCCTGTCCTCATTCAGCCCATGTATGTATGCACTCTGGCTCACTATAGCCCATGTATACCATAGAAACTAGGGTTTCTGAACTTCTGATACTTTTGTCGTCATGACCTCAGACTTGCCCAAACTTTGATGAGTCCATGATATTCTCTAGATCTCCTCTCTCACAGAATATATATTCAATACATGCTCAAGAGATGCACACAAGAGATCCCCTTAGATATCCACAAAAGATATAAAAAGGATGTGCTTACACAAGAGACCCTTGCCTCTTATTTATACTCTCCAAGTAGCTTCCTAAGAAGCATATTCTAGGTCACTTAACCCACTTCTAGGTCACTTAACCTATTTCTAGGTCACTTAACCCATTTTCCTCATTTTTATGGTTAACCACTTTCCATAATTAGAAATTTCTCCATTTAAATATTCCTCCTTGACTTTTTCACTTTTCTTTACCATTTAAATAATAATTTCTTCTTTGCAAGCTCTTTGACTTCTTTGACCTTTTGGGGCTTCAAGCCTACATATGAGGGTCCTTCATCTTTGTAGGGCCATAACTCTCAAACCATGAGGATTTATTTGACATTCCACATACCACTGGAAATGGCATGACAAGCACTATCCATCTAGGATAGTTTCACCAACAATTTCACTGATATTCATCTCATTATTCCACATATAAGCATGGGTTCTCCAACCATACTTCTACAATAACTCAACCATAAAGAGTCTTCCCGTGAGGGATTTCACCATAATGGGACCACTTTGAAGTTCATCCATTTGTGCACCTTATCAACTATGAAAAGACAATAATGATTCATCTTTACATCAATCGGACAATGCATCATATACTAATGAAACACATCGATCCATTTTCATCTATGCATCATGTATCAATGACAACTCATTGATCCATCTTCATCTATGCATCATATCAATGACATCATATGACTATGATTCCAATATACACCAATCAACGTCAATCATTTGACATCAAACCTTTGACCTTTGACATCATTCAATCATCCTTAGGCATCAATCAATTCCTTGATATCAATCCTTTGACATCAATCAATCAAGCATCCTTTGGCATCAATCAATCACTTGAAATCAATTAATTAAACATTTGGCATCAATGACAACATGATCCAACATGTTGGACATGTGAGAGTGATAGTTGGGAAGCTAGTGTACTATTTTGACAGTAATAAAACCAGAAGTTGCAACTATTTTACAGGGATTCCTGTGTTATGGTTAATGTTCCTTGTTTTTTCTATCTTTTCTTATGTGAATATTTATTATGCCATATTATTTTCTTCTGATGCTATATCTATAAAAATATTAAACAGAATTCATTGGATTCAATGCTCTGTTTTATCTGAGTTTTAGCAGTTATGTGTTTATTTTCCAGTCAGTGAATTCATATCTTATGCTCACTAATTAATTTATCTCCAGTTCCTTCATCCTTACACTACAACGATATGCTTTTGGGACATTAGTTATATCTACCATGCCCTCATTTGACCTCTGCAACTGATCTTTAAGAGTGATTATTCTAGTTTCCTGGTTGTCCAGCAAAATCCCCATTTTATTATCAAAAATCCTCACTGTACCCAATACCTAGCCTAAGATCATTGTTTTTTAGTCATCTCATTGAGGTTGACCAATTGAGAGAGCCCTCTCTAGTTTTTAGGGCTAGATACCAACCAAAAGATTGGTTTGAGGTTACCTTTGCCAGTTTCCTTCACAGCCTTGGGAGATCTGAGAGAGAGATAACAGAATCATTGGAAACTTCAATATCTTGAAAATTGTGACTAATATTAGGTTATTCTAACTCTTGTCATCAACAATGAAATGTAGTGGGGTCCGCTTTACCCACACATGTGAGTGGAATAGGTGCTCCCCCTCCTTAGGCTTTGCTAGTTCTTTTGGTTGTATTTTTGTGCTCATGATGGTAGCAGTGGGTTCTGCATCGATGATTTGTTTCCCTTTATTATGCTCTGAATCAGAGTTCAATTCATATTCTGATTATTTTTCTTTGAAATCAACCAACAATGAAAGCTATTTCGAGTGACATTCATCATTATTGTGCAAAGAGATTTTGTGGAACTCACACCACTTTCCAATGTCTTTCTTAGACTTCCTATCACCCTTCTTAGTTGCTTGCTTTGACTAGTTTTCTTGATATTGATTCTCTTCTTTTTATTCCTTTGTTCTGTGAGTTAGGGTTTCCTTTTCCATGCATCTATTGTGGAATATTTGCAAAAACACAAACTTCTTCTTACTCCACTACTTGAATTTCTACTCAATTTTGACTACATATCTATAAGCATCTCCTAGTGAGGATATGTCCAAGAAATTCATATTTTTTTTAATGTACTTGTGAATACTACTGCAATACTTCAAATCCAGGTGTCGCTTGAAGTGTTTGATACCCAGATTTGAGCACAAGATATGAAATATTTTAGTGTACTCTGACACCATCTGGTCTCTTTTTTGACATAGAGTCATCCATCTAATGTACTGGTCATCAAAGTTTCTAACAGCGTAGAACTCCTCCTTGAGGGCATCTACAAAGGCCACCCAAGTGGGTTCTCTCCCAATTGGCGTAGATTCATCTACAATTTACCTCTCCTAATAGCCTTCCTACCCAGATATGACATGGAGAAGGGATTTAAGGAGCACGAAGGTGATCTTTTCACTCTCAAAAACAATTTGGACAGAGTAATAACCTTCTAGAAGATTCAACCATGTTTCTAAATCATATGCATCTATCTAGACTTTAAAGAAGGGGATATCAAAATTAGCTTTTACCTTTAAGGGTGCCGCACCTCTGAAATGGATGCTTTTCAAAGATGCCTCGGTTTTCATCGGAAGTCATTGAAGGATCCTAGAAAATTTTTCCATCATCTTGTTCCTCTATCACATGAGGGATTCCTTGGGAAACATATTAAAAGGATCTCATGCTCCATCATCTCTCTTTTCTTCTACCATGGGAGGTCACTTGGGCTATTTAAAGTGGTTGTCCTCAATGAAACTAGCTTGAGACCCAACTATATATACCCTAACCTTATCGGGGACATGCTCTGATAAACAACAGGGAATGGAGTACTTTGATACCATTGATCCAGATTATGATAAGGATGAAATGAGATACAAACAAAAATATAGCAGAAACACAAAAATACAGTGAAAACCAACTTCAATTAATGAATAAAATAGCAAAATATTGTAGAACACAAACTAGCTAGAATGGGGTAGCTTATCTCCAAAGAGAAAGAGATGTTGGCTATGCTTCATTCACAACAAGCTTTACATAACATTGCATTGCATGCTTAAAGGACCTTATTCACCTCAATTATATATGAGAGAGTGAGAGAAGAATAATTCCCATGATGCATGTGGGTTAAATTGGTCTAAGTTTACAAAATTCTATATGCATGTAAAACACTAGGACTTCCAAGGAGGTCACCCATCCCAGTACTACTCTATCCCAAGTGAATTTAACTACAATTTTTTAATGGGATATATGCATTAATGCTATAGGAATTACATTATATTACAAATGGAGATGGAATTACATTACATTCGCCATCAAAAGGGACAATATAACAGTTTGTCAAAACCATAAGCTCAGAAACGTTGATTCAGTGGAGAAGGTGGATGGCCACGGAGATCCACCTGTATCACCCATTTGTATATGTAATGTTCCCATTGGCTATTGGACAGGATGTGCCATGTTGGATAATTATGTGTCCCGACATGTCAGTTCCTAGGTGGTGCCATGTTGGGTGGTACAGGTGGGGAGGGTCCACATGGACATAATTTGGTTTTTCTGGGAAAAATGCATAAAGATTTAGGAGGCCACAACATTTGATCCCGAGCTTGTATTTGAGAATAATTATAGTCATTGGAAATATCTCATTGAGAAGAACTAGCTTATGAGCTTAGAATTGGATTTATAGGTGTGGTTAAGAAAGGTGGTTTAGAGAAAATAAAAGAGGAAATTTGTACACCCCACCAGTCTAATGAGGGTTAGGAGGTTGGATATGTTACATAAATGATAATATATGGGGGTATACTAGGTCTATAGGGATTATAACCCACCTTATAAAACAAATCAAAAGGACCATACTACATAGCCTTGATATTATTTCCTAGACTTTATAGCCTTTATTTGTTCAGATACAATCAAACTTTATCTCCCACCTTGAGTGTTTTCTCAATTCTTCGTCGATCATGCTAGGCCTTGTGCATTTCCTATGATTTCTTCAATGTCTCATGTAATTGCCCAGAATCATGTCTGAGCCACACTACTACCATTTTGATTATCCTCATGCTATATTTTCAAATTTTTCCCAACCTAGCTCATATTTCCATAATTAAAAAATTTGATACCATATAATAATTATTCTCTTCATATGATACATATATGCAGGCCTAATGACATGTATAACCACACATAAAAACATAGACATATAGAAATATAAATATTCATAGCAATAGAAACTAAGCAAATAAAAAGACACATCATAAATATCATTAGAATATCATAATAAGAACACTTATATTTTAAAATCACCAACTTTATGAATACCTCATATGTTCCACCCAACCATAGAAATTGTTTTTCTCTCTCTCACTAACAAGTCACCCTCGAGCTAGGAATGTGGCTTCACTAGGGAAAATGATACCTAAGTCAACTGGGTCTCACAAGTAGTACAAGAAAGTTTTTATACCAAGGTACTAAAATATGGTAGCAATTCCAACCAACAAAACTCTTTCCCATCAACCTGTACAACCCAAATAATGTGTGATCCCTTGTCTATAGTATGATCCCTCGGGATGTCCCACTTCGTTTCCAAGGATCCAACATAGGTTGGATAAGAATTATTAGAGTTGTGGATTTAGTAACTCTAGATATGTCAATAGAGTCTCTATAAACACTCCAAGTATCACATTGAGAAATACTCCCACTCAATTCCCCCTCTAGGGATCCATCCTTACCTAAGGAAACCAAAGGAGAATTGGAAATAGAATCCTCCTAGGATGCACAGGGCTTACCAAGATACAGGTTCTTAGTGGCTTTCCAAGATCACAACCCACTCTAGTTCACGTATTGTACTTGGAATGATCCATAAATCCCCCTTAGGAATAATCCATTTTTCATTGTAAACAAAATTATATATGCATGACACCCTTTTGACAAGTGGCACTCAAATAAATACACTCCCACCACTTGGGAACTCGTCCCATCACTTTGGAAACTTAGGATAAAATACATAAAGTTATGACTTGGGAATATATCCTCATAAAGTGACTTTAGGCTAAAATAAGGTTATGACTTTGTCTTAGGAACATTTCTTGGTTTATCCCCCTCACATTTCCCTTAGGTGGACTTCTATACCCAAATGTTCTTTTGTTTTAATTGTTCTGTAGTAGTGATTTATTTAATTAATGAAATTTTATGTACAATTACATAACTAGGATCTCTGGCCCAAAATCATTATAGGAACTCTGGCCCAAACCACACCATCTAGTAAGTTAACTTAATCAGGTAGTCAACCAATGTAACATGTCCATCAACTATATGGACGAGTCAACTGAGTCCATCGACTGTATGGATGAGTCTATTGAGTAGTCAACCTAATCGACTGTTAGGTTGGGTTAACCAAGGTAATGTGTCATTCAACCTACTAGTTCACCATCCTATATAACATTTGTACATATACAATTTACAACTTTAGGTCAAATTGGGGGTATTACATTTCCCCTCCCCTTATTTTCCACTATCCTCAATGCATCATATACAAATGTACAATAAAATTTTCTCAAAATATTCAATACATTGTGAGTACTCCTCCTTCCTAGAATACTCATGCTCCCATGTATCATCTTCAAGACCGTAACAAATCGATTGAACATTTACTATTCTAATGGATCGATTCTGAAGCACCTTGATCTTCCTTTACAATATGTAAACTGGCTAGACCTGGAAGTCACCCTCATGCTCCATCTAAATCACAATCCAATAAATTACAGGGTTAGGATTAAGAACATACTTTTTAACAAAAGACACATAAAACACATTATGTATCTGCATGGATGCAGGCAAAGCTAGAATGTATGCAACATGATCGATTTTTTCCAAACTCTCCAACAACCGAAAATAGTGGACTACCAATTTCGAGCAACTTCCCAACTTCAACGAACTTTCTTAGATTTGTTAGTGTAACTTTTCTTCCTATATTGTGTAGCCTTTAAATTGTGTTTTATTTTTACCTTCTACCCATCCATTTATTTGAGTATCTCTGGCCCAACAATCACTCTGTCTATTGGGTTGTCCTAGCTAAATGACATGTTTCATTTTCTACCATTCAATGCTTCAAATGGAATCATCTTCAGAGATGACTCATACCCATTATTATATGAAAACTCAACCAAATGAAGGTAGACTTCCCACCTAGAAGGATTTTCCATAATATACATCCTCAACATATCTTCAATCGCATGATTTATCCTTTCAATCTTCCCATCTAAGTCTAGGTGGTATGTTGTACTAAAATTTAAATTGTCCCAAATCCCTTAAATAATCCTTTCTGTAAATTTGAAGTGAATTTGGGATCCATGTCAGATGGTATTTCCTTAGGCACACCATGTAGCCTAGAAATGTATTTCATGTAGATCTCAGCAATGTTGGTTCCTTATATGTTAGATTCAATATAATAAAATTGGAAAATTTTGTTGACCTATCCATGTATACCATGATGGAATCATGCTTATTCACTATTTTTGGCAGCTTGGTAATAAAATGTATTGTGGCAATCTCCCATTTCCACTTAGGAATGGGAAAGGGACATATAAATCCAGTTGGATTTCTTTGGTTATCCTTTACCTTCTGATATTCCATGCATCTAGTATAATAATTAGCTATATCTTTCTCCATTCCTGGACAAAATTATTTTCCTCTTACAATTTCTATTGTCTTTTGGTACCCTAGATGTCCAACATAGGGTAAATTATGCATTTCCTTAAACACTATATTTCTCAATTCTTAAGAATTAGGAACATAGACTTTGTTCTTGTACGAGAGGATTCCATCATCTTCCAGCCTTTGATATTTGGATTTCTATTGTAAATTACCTTGTACACCCTTGATTTGTAAATAATGATAGACTAAATTTGCAGCTCCCAAAATTTTATCTTTTAAGTCAGACCTGTACATACTTATGGTTGTAGCATGCATCTCATGCACCCTCTTGTTGAGTGCATCAACCAATTTATTCTCCTTTCCTTTGATGTGTTGATATCAAAGTCATAATTGTTGAGAAATTCTAGCCATCTAATTTGTTTTCATTCAGTGTTGGTTGCTCAAACAAATATTTCATACCATTATGGTATGTCCTCGACTCAAATTTTGTTCCCATGAGATAATGTCTCCACATCTTTAAGATATGAATTATGGATTCCAAATCTAATTCATGAATGGAATAGTTCCTTTCATGCTCTGTCAACTTCCTTTAGTCATAACATACCACATGCCCATTTTTTGTAAGGACTCCACCAAGCCTTTTCTTGCATGCATCGGTGCACATTATGAAATCCTCATCTGAATAAAAAATATTCAATATTGGTGAACTTTTGAACAATTCCTTCCAATTATGAAATCTTTCTTCACTTTTTTAAGTTCACTTGAACTTCACACCTTTCATTTGCAAAGAAGTGATAAGATAGGATGTGCAATTTTGTAGAAACCTATAGTGAATCTATTATAGTAACCAACCAACACCATAAAACATCGGACCTATGAAATTTTCTTGGGTGCTTTCCATTCTTTAATTGCCTTAATTTTTTCTAGGTCCACTTCTATTCCCTCTTGTTATGCACCAAAATACCAAAATAGAATAGAGAGAGAGAGAGAGAGAGAGAGAGAGAGAGAGAGAGAGAGAGAGAGAGATAACTCCATGTCTTATGTTTCTAGGCACTATGGCCTTTCAACTTTATAAAAAAAAATACATTGCTAATCTGGGGACTCAAAACTGGCATATTACATCCCCTCCCCCTAATTTTGGCAATGCTCTTAGTGCATATACAAAACAGACATAAAAATTTCAAAATTATTCAAAACACCACAGGTGCTCTTCTTGCATGGAATATTCATGTTCCCAAGCATCTTCTTCAAGACCATAATAGGTCCATTGAACCTTTACCAATCCTATGGTTCGATTCTAAAGAACCTTTTCCTTCTTGTCCAATATGTGCACTAGTTGTACTTGAAAGTCTCCTTCTAGGTCCACCAGAATCAAATTCCTATCAATAACATGATTAGGATCATGCACATACGTTTTTAGGAAAGATACATGACATACATTATGCACATTCATGGAATCATGCAATGTAAGTATTCATGCAATTGGCCCTATTTTGTCCAATATATCAAATGGACCACATAATCTGGTTGTTATCTTTGTATAGGTACCTAACTTTAATGATATCTTCTTAGGATTCACTTTCAAAATCACATGCTCTCCAAATTTAATTTCTCTAGTTTTATTGTTCTTATCTACATAGCTCTTTTGTTTATCTTGTGTTGCTTTCAGATTCTTCCTGATTTTAACCATTTGGTCTTCTATATACTTGAGAAATTCTAGCCCAAGTACCAGTTTGTCTGTTGGTTTATCCCAACTCACTAGAGTATTACATTTTCTACCATACAAAGCTTCAAATAGGCTCATATTAAATGAATCTTGATACCCATTATTGTAGGAAAACTCAACCAAATGCAAGTAATCATCTCACTTAGATGGCTTATTCATCACATGCATTCTCAACATGTCTTCAATCACTTAGTTGATCCTTGAGTTGTCTTCTCATCTAACCATGGATGGTATGTTGTGCTAAAATTTATATTTGTACCAAATCCCTTAAATAATTATCTCCAAAAGTTTGAAGTAAACTGTGTATCTCTATTTGAAACAATTGTCTTAGGTATTCCATGTAACCTAGAAATTTCTCTCATGTAAATTTATGCAATATTAGTTGTTGTATGAGTCATTTTTATGGTAAAAAAATGAGCATCCTTTGTCAATTTATCCACTAGTGAATCATGTTTCCTTGTTTTCATAGGAAATTTAGTAATAAAATCAATGGTTTCCACTTCCCATTTATTCTCTGGAATTGGGAATGGTGGTAGAAATCACGTTGGGTTTCTATGCTTAGCTTTCATTGTCTGACATTCCATACATATGGCAATGTAATTAGCAATCTCCTTCTTTATTCCTGGCCAAAAGTATTAGCTTCTTATTTATGCAATTATTTTCTAGTAACCAGGGTGTCCAACATATGGATCATTATGCATTTATTTTAATACCAAATTCCTAAGTTCTCTATAACTAGGAACATAAATTGTATTGTTATGCATAAGTGATCCATAATATTTCATCTTATACTCGTTAAATTTTTGTTGTACATTTTCCTAATATAAAACAAATTTACTTGTAGGTAATGTTGGTCTATAGCAACAACATCTAAAATTCTACTCTTTAAATCTGAATTATGCATACTAATGGATGTAGCATGCATGAGATGTACTCTTCTACTAAGTGCATCAAAAACTTTAATTTCTTTTCCTTTGATACGTTTCATGTCAAAGTCATACTCACTTAAAAATTACATCCATCTTGTCTACTTAGAATTCAAGGTCGATTTCTCAAAAAGATATTTTGGACCACCATGGTCTATCCTTGATTCAAATTTCTTTCCCATGAGATAATTCCTCCACATATTCAATTCATGAAGTATGGAAACAAGCTCCAAATAATGTGTAGTGTAATTCTTCTCATTTTCTTTAAGCTTTATGGACTCATAACTAATGACATGTTCATTTTGAGTGAGGACTCCACCAAGTCCTTCTTTGCATACACATGTACATACCAAAAAAAATGCATTTGGGTCAACAACCTTCAAAATAGGTGCACTACTAAGTAACTCTTTCAACAAGTTAAAAAAAATTTCACACTCTTTTGTCCATTCGAATTTAATTCCCTTCTTTTGTAAAGGAGTGATGGGATGAGCAATTTTAGAGAACCCTGTTATAAATCTTCTGTAGTATCTGGCTAATTCCATCAAAGATCTAGCTTCTGAAAAATTCCTTGGTGCTAACCATCCTCTAATGGATTCAATATTCTCTCAATCCACTGTTATGCCATGTTATGAAATAATGTGCCCCAAATAATGGATTTTATATTGGTAAAAAGAACACTTGCTTAGTTTGCATACAACCGACGTTCCCTTAGAACTTTCAACACCAAACTCAAGGGATGTTCATGTTATTCCTCTGACTTGGAATAAATAATTATTTCATCCAAGAACACAATGACAAACTTATCTAGATAATTTCTTAATATGTCATTCATTAAGCACATAAAGATAGTTGGTGCATTGGTCGGTCCAAATGGCACCACCACAAATTCATAATGTCCATAATTGGTTCTAAAATTTGTCTTACTAATGTCTTCTTCCTTGATTCTCACCTAGTGATATCCTGATCTCAAGTCTATCATTGAAAATATCTTCATTCCTATTAGCTTATCAAAGAGGTCATCAATTTTAGGTAAAGTGTATTTTTTCTTCATAGTGGATTTATTGAACTATCTAAATTTAATACATAGCCTCAATGTTCCATCCTTATTTTTAACAAAGAGTATTGGTTCTCCCCAAGGTGACACACTTGGGTGTATGTACCCTTTCTTTAAAAATTCTTCTAGTTGCATTTGTAATTCTTTTAGTTCTAGTGTACTCATTATATAAGGATTTTTTGACAATGGGGAAGCTCTTGGTACTAAGTCAATAGAGAAATTTGTATCCTTCTTTTGTGGTAATCCTGGTATTTCTTGGAATACATCTTCAAACTCTTGCAATACTGAAAAATATTCAAGACTTGGCCCTTTGGTATTTTATGTATCCTTCACATGAGTTGCATACAATTGACATCCTTTCCTAAAACATCTCTTCATCTATAAGGCTGAAATATTCCTTATAGAAATGGGTCTTGGAATTTATTTTACAATGATCTATTCTCCTTTTTCATCAACAAATGTAAATGTATTTTTATGACAATATAGGACAACATGATACATGTACAACCAATCCATTCCAATTAGGATACCATAAGATCCTAATGGTATGATATTCATATCATCATTAGTACTCGCTCCATTTAGATTTATTAGACAATCTTTGACAGTCTCATTGATCTTTCTTTTGGTTCTAGTGGCTAGATGAACCAAACTTGATTTTTCAAGATCACTTTTCTCGAAATGAAGTTTTTCCACTATTTTAGGATCAATGTAACTATGGATTGCACCCGAATCAATTAAAATAGAAATTGGATGATTAATGATCTTACCTTCCACCTCAATCATATGGGATTGGTGTTCAACTTGTCAATCTTCCAAGGTTGCATATATTATTGGAATATTTATTCCCATGTCTTCTATTGTAGTATCCTCTTGGATGTTGTGCAATTTCCTCATCTTGTCTTCTCTGTGAGGGAAATCCTTGCACACGCGATATTCTTTATGTCCCCAACATTTGATTGGTGGTATTCGTCGTTATCCCAAGGATTATTCCTTCTTGGATTCATTCTTAGATGGATGATCTTGTTGATTTGTATTAGGATTGCTTCTATTGAAAGGAGGTTTGAATCCCTTCTCTAATCATATTTCTCTTTCTTCTTCTCTTTCCAATATTTCTACAAATATTATTAACCCTTTCCTTGCTCATACAGGTACTTATCCTTTCTAATTGTCTCTGTCAAAGTTCTAGGTTCATCATATTGAACCTTGTCCTTATAAAAATATGGCATTCCACTCAAAAAAAATTGTATGTTCACCTTTTCATCCTTGATAAACCCCACATACTTCACCAATTCCAAGAAATTGTTTTCATAGTCTCCCATGGTCATGATCCCAAACCTATGTTCAAATAACTCTTGCATATTCTTGTCATATTAGTTCTTTGAAAGATACTACTTCTAAAAATATTTCTTGAACTTCTTTCAAGTGATCCTACTCTCATTAATGTGCGCAATTGATCCCACCACATAACATCTTTTCCATGTAAATGTTGGAGTTACTTCACACACACCTAGGATTTCTTTTTCCTAAGGTTTTTCCTTGTTTATTAGTCATAATTAGTCATTATCCAGTCTCCTATAATTTAGGGGAGAATATTCCATCTGAAGAATATTCTCATTCAGTTGACACTTCAGTTTGACTAGTTGAGTTGAGTTTAGATGTTGCATTGGTTTTGTCACCATGCAACATTGGGATCATCACCAGCTAATGCGCACTTTCCTTGGCATCATCACCAGACTGGTGCATTACCCTTGATTTCCTGAGTTAACTCCTCACTACTCTATGTTCAGTCAGTTAATTGAAGACTAGCTGACTAGTTAACTCAACTAGGTGGTAGTTCACTCTCGTAACTGCCTGAGAGACTAGACTACGTGGCAGTTCACTCTCCTAACTGCTAATGTGTGTCAAGATCACTATAGACCACCACTATGGTGCATTAGTTACTCATGTATCCTATATCTATTTTAAATTTTTCACTCTTTGGGTGTGGAATACGGTTAATGAGAATTCTTCCATTCTTTCTCTCTTGCTTCTTGTTTCTAAATTTCTCTCTGTAAATGTGTGTGGTATTTTCTAGCTAGATCTATTTTGTGCAGGTTCAACACATTTAAAACAAATGGTATGTGGAAATTTTGGCTTCTAGGTTAGATGAGTAGTTGTAAAACTACAAACACTTCATGAGGCCAAGCAACCATGCTTCAACATCATCTTCCCTTTCTCTTTCACCAACAAATAATGGTGGCTTAATATTCCTAAGCTCTCCTTGCAAACTAACCAACTCATATATTGTTCATTGATGCCTAACAAGAGACACTTCTAGACTTCTCCTTGAATCCTCAAATGCATAAAAACTCCTTGATGAGTAAAGAGGTGATTGTTGTCTATGAGTTCTACTATAACTTCTTGAGTGGCTAGGTCTTCTATAGTTATCCCTTCTTTCATAATGTCTACCTTCTTCCTCATGCATTGATCCTGATCCATTATTTTCTTTCCTTTGAAATTGATTTAGGATTCCATCATTTGAGCATTTATTTGACTCTATTCTCTCATCACATTCTAATTTTCATCTTTGTAACTGTACACCTCCATTCTGATACTTCTCATAGTCTCTACCAATTCTGTTGGTTCCACTTTGCTCCTATGTTCATTAGATGTTGTTTCATCACTACCCACATTGGTATTTTGACCTTTGGATTCTCTCTCATTGTTGTGGGCTCTTTGTGCAATCCTGGGCTTGAATTGATCTACGTATGCCTTTATTTTTGTAAAATGTGTAAGCAACATTTTTTTGTTAGATTTATACATATTATAAAAAAAATGTCAATCATTGCTACAAGTGTTTCTTCTTCTCAATTCCTGAATAATTGTATCATAATTATCCAAATTACAATAATAACAAGTTATTCTCATCTACCTCATCTTTCCAATGACTATTTTTATGCCCTGAAAAAACCACTTTCACCCCATATTTGTGCCTTTTCTCCACTATTGCAATTTTACTAGAAGGCCAACTTCTATCAACTGTAGAAGAAAAATACATAAAGAACCAAGAAAAAGTTAATATCAGGCACTAATAATACTCATAATAGTGAACATACAAAAATCTTCATATTCTCCATGTGTTTCTCCAATAAGATTCTACAACAATCTAGAATATGAATTGTTGTCTCTTTTACAATATTTTTCCATTTAAAAATTTGAGTAAAATTGGCTATCTCTCCATCTTTGCACTTTTGGAAAAACTTTTGTAAACCAAATTTGTCTGCCTTGATGAATATGTAAACTTTTTCAGTAAACAAAATTTTCTATTTTTGTGATCTAGGATCACTTTTCCTCCTCTGAAAATCCCAAAAATCCTCAAAAAATGGCTTGGAATAGTGGATTTTGGCCTATTTCAGTGTCCCCCTTCCAAACCCCTTAGATTTCATTCAACTCATTTCTAGGTTATTTCCATGTTTTCTTTCCAGACTCTCTCCAACAATTTTAGCTTAATATGGATCTTTGCCAATTTTCTAGACCCAGACCTTTAAAAACCATTATTTTGAAGTTTCTGAAAACTCCATGCAGAAATGTCCAATGGCCCTCTCTAGTACTTTTGTAGCACTCCTTATTGTAGCCAAAACCCAAAAAAATTGTAGTACTCCTTACTTTCAATGTGGCACCATGGATCAACATGGCACCCTGAGGGGATACTATGTCACCCCTCTAACAACCTGGTTCTGCCTCACCATCCTCTTGTCATCCTACCTTCTTTTTCTTACCTTACCTTACCTTTACCTTTCTTAGTTGATGCTAAATATATAATTAAAATAGAATATTAATAAATATGTGATCCACCTGTACTGAATGACACATGGCACCACCACAGTGGCCCATGCCACCAGCAGGTTTTATCCCCTCCTTTACTTCCAACGTGAAATATGTTTAGCTAGATATGACAACAAAGAATCGAGATCGATCAACGATTATGGTTGATTTTTGGAGGTTGAAGTAACTAGACATTTGTTGGAGATATTACACACTCACCTATAATTATTTTCCTAAGTTTGATAGTCCAATGTTGAGAACGATTCCATAGATGAAAATATTCTCTCTAGAGAGTATTCCCCTACAAAATAGGGTATTCCTCTTCAGTTCAGAGTTAGTTACACTCAGTTAGACTAGTGGAAGTCACTCATGCATGGAAACCTTGGTTTTATCACCAACAATTGCATGTGTCTCTCTCACTTCCACACATGTATCTCAATTCACTGATGATTGCATGGATCGGTTAAATATGACTAGGTGGCAGTTCACTTCAGTGTCTGTCATTGAGTGTCTAGATCTCTCTAGATCACTACTATGGTGCATTAGTTACTCATGTAGCCTATATCTATTGTAAATTATTCACTCTTTGACTTGTGGAATACGGTTAATGAGAATTCTCCCATTCTTTCTCTCTTGCTTCTTCTTTCTCAAGTTATCTCTGCAAATGTGTGTGGTATTTTCTACCTAGATCTATTCTGTGCAGGTTCAACACATTTACATGGTATCAGCGCTGGCAGACTGCTAAGCAAAAGCTACACCAAATTATTTTTGCAAGTACTAAAGATTGAAGAACGCATAAAAGATGGAATCTATGTTTTACTCATCGACAATACTTCTCACGCCTCATAATTATTTGGAATGGAAGACAAAAATTATGCTTCAACTCATATGTAGAGGCTTGTACCAAATAACCATGGTAATGGAAGAAGAGCCTAATTCCACCGATGAGAAAAGTGACTTTCTCAATAGACAAGATATGGCCATAGGATGTATCTGCATGTATGTTTCTTCCGAACTTTCCATCAAGTATATGAAGAATCACAAGATTCAAATCCAAATGAATTATGGACCAGATTGAAGGTTCTATTTGGGAATAAAGAAGATTGTGAATATTTCATGCAGGAGGTTGAACAGATAGAGCCAGAAGAGAAGCCATCAGAAGATCAAACATTTTATTCTGAAGAGTCTTCTACACAAGTATTTGCACAAATATGTATTCCATTAATTGAAGATGATGTCTACTCCATTTTAGATTTTTTTTATGAAATTCATGTGGAATACATATGGCATGCATCTCAGGGGTCACATGCAGACATGTTTCCATGTGCAATGCATGCATCTCAGGAGACAAAAAGGGAGCCAGGAACATCAGACTAAATTCTGATATTTTCTAAGAAAAATTTGTAGAAACAAATTGGATATTTGAATTCCTCTCGGGAAAATATCCTATTTCAAAAAACAAATCATCCGAAACGGAGTCCAGAAAGTGAAGTTATGATCATTTTAAAATCAACAAAATTTCAGTATTTTTCCAGAAACGGACGCACAGTTTTCAAAGTTTCATCCAAACTTTATTTGGATATTCTTCATTACAAGAAGAGAAAGTGGATATGTGTGGACATCTCAATGGTGCATCTACTTCATCAGATCCGTGTAGACATCTACATCTTCAACAAAATCTTCAATGAGCACAAACTTGCACAGTTGCAAGGTCTTCTTGGAGTGAAGGACAAGGTTGCTTAGCAACTATTTTTTGTTCCTTCTCATTTTTTTTATGCATTGTAATTTGAGGGGGGGGGTTTCCCATGATTTTTTCACTCTTTCCTCATTTTTCTAGTGTCTCATTCTTATATGCATTGTACAATGGGTACCTAACATGGCCTTGGTTGTCGGGACCCATTCATCATGTACACCCTAGTAGTGTTCAGGAGGGGTGTTGGAGATATTACACACTCACCTAGAATTATTTTCCTAAGTTTGATAGTCCAATGTTCATAACGAATCCATAGATGATAATATTCTCTCTAGAGAATATTCCCCTACAAAATAGGGTGTTCCTCTTCATTTCAGAGTCAGTTACACTCAGTTATACTAGTGGAAGTCACTCATGCATGGCAACCTCGATTTTATCACCAGCAGTTGCATGTGTCTCTCTCACTTCCACACATGTGTTTCAATTAACTGATGATTGCATGGATCAGTTAACTAAGACTAGGTGGAATTTCACTCCAATTTCTATCAGTGAGTGTCTAGATCTCTCTAGATCACTACTATGGCACATTAGTTACTCATGTAGCCTATATCTATTGTAAATTATTCACTCTTTGAGTGTGGAATACGGTTAATGAGAATTCTTCCATTATTTATCTCTTGCTTCTTCTTTCTCAATTTCTCTCTACAAATGTGTGTGGTGTTTTCTAGCTATATCTATTCTGTACAGGTTCAACACATTTACAAAATTAACGATGCCCCATACCCCCCCAAAACTAGCATACCGCTAAGCATACATGTGGCACTCCTACAACTATTTCGGGGGTTTATACAAGTTTTCAAAACTGCTAGCCAAAACTTCGATACAACGAATGGTATTGAGCCATCACTTTGTTTACCACACTGAAATGGTGTTCTACCACCCCACCACCATGGCATTCCCCGTCACCATCACCACTTCACTCGCCAAGTGGTCTCCACGTCATGATGACATCACCATACGAAACAAATTCCCAATTTTTTGCAATATTCACAAAATTAATAATTTCAAGAAACATTGTTTGGCTACCCAAGAACCTTTTGTCTCAGCCTCTATGAAAAATAATAGTATTTCAACCTACAAATCGGCCCATACGACCCAAGTGTTGAAAACCTAGCTCTGATACCAATATGTGGTGTACCTTCTTCCCGAGTACCTCTAAATTTCCCTTCTTGGGAAAATTTGAAATTTTTGTTACCAATATTTAATTAATCAAGAAACATGTTACCAACACATGCAATAATTAGGAACATGCTAAACCATACAAGAAATTAATAATAAGTTATGCACAACATTAACAACAAGCATGCACATTATAAACACATATTTCAGAGAAAATAAATACACAACAGAATATGAATGACAACACTAAAATATGTCATTTAAAAAGGACAATTATCTTAAGGCTTCAATTAATTATCAACTTGGGTTTCGTTTTAAACTTATGAGACACATATGCTATCTACACAGAATCAGGAACGTATATATTGACTGGTTTATGATAAGGTTATATGAATGTTTGTTTATTAAAACAAGAACTTTCAAATCAAAACCAAAAATAAAATAATTACTTTGATTGTCTCAATTTGACTATTGCCTGCCTCGTTCATGGGTTTCAAAGTTTCACATCAATTCTCTGGAAGTGAGAATTGAGAACACAATCATTTAATTCAAGATTCTAACTCTATCTTGCAAAAATAAACATCAAATAAAGTAAAGAAGGAAATTCGGTAGCTACCATCTATAGCATGCACATACAACAATAAAATTTGCAATTTAAGATCAAACAAATTATATATACTGAAGAACATAATACATAACTAAAAGGATAAATTAGAAATCTAACTATGAAAAATAAACATAAAGTACCTCCTTGAAGTGGGCCCTCCTTCAAATAGGTACAACAGAAAGGCAATTGCTATAGCACTACTATTCACTTACAATTTCAAATTGAAACTAGAAGAGTGTGTTTGTATATTGCAGAACTTCCAAGTTTGTTCACAAAATTCTTACAAAAACACTCACACGCTTCTAAATATAGTTTATATTTCTATTTTCTAGTTCTTAATATAATAATGCAACTAGGTTTCTATAGATACATATGGTAATCAAACCTAACTGTTTGCATTTACATTTATCCTCCAGCTAAGACGCATAATTGTTGTCCATAAAAACTAAAATGGGTTTCTAAACTGAATGTATAGTCTGAGAATGTAAAAGATGCCAACAATCCACAAATTTCAAGGGAGAAATTCTTGGGAAGAAAAAAGTAAGCTCAAATTATTCTTTATATTCCCTCTTCACCCTTGTCCAATTGTTCCATGATGAAGTTGACTTGGTTTCTTCAAATATGGTTGTCATTAAACTTTGAAAAACCCTCATCCAATGTTTCACTTGGAATATGCAATCTATAATCTGTTTGAACATTTCTTTGAAACTCATGGTTAGCACCCTTTATCTTTTATTGAAGACAAAAACTCGCAAATCTATTCTAATTTTATTATATAAACAAGAAAAATATAAGAAACTTAATCCATTTACCTTTGTATGTTAAATGGATAGGATGGGTGAGAAATGGCATATATAAGAATTAATTTAGCTTTTATAGACTTAAAACATTGTCATAATAAAGACAGAAAGGTAACATTTCTTAGTCCCATCATTCTTCCCTCCTAAAATCATTGCACATCCCTATGTAATTCTCCTTCTTTTGACCAAGTGCTCCTAACCAATTGTTTACCGCAGTTACTTCATGTAGTTCTACTTGGGAGATTCACTCCACTTTTAAGCAAGAGACCTGCATGAGTCTTTTAATTACATTTCTAAGTAGTTTTGTTGTTGTAACTCTATCTCCACTGTTTAAATTTTGGTCATTAACATGATTTTTGTTATTAAACTTTAGCAATGTGTCTTGCCCCAAATTCAAGTCATAATTTCCAATGTTTTGTGCAACAGGCTGAGTTGTTACCTGGACCAACTCAACATGAGAACTTCCCTTTGAATGCTTGTGATTTTTTTATTCCATAAACATTTTTAAAAGTTCCCCATGTCATATCCTTCTCTTCTTTAGAAATTCTTCATTCTCCCGGAGGAGAGTCTATTGTTCATGATAATTGGAAATCTAACTCAAGTAATGATATTTAAGAATCTCTTCATAAAAGGAGTGTCTATTGATGAAGAACTGAGAATATCAACTGGTGGATTTAATTGGTTCTTTTGTTTTTTTATCTAGCTAGGTCAATCATATCTCTTTCACTCCATCAAAATTTTTGAAAACATTGTCATTATCTTCAAGATTGAATAGAAGTAATACTTCATATGTGCAATCAATCTTGGGCTCCTATGTCAATTCATCATCGGGTTCCTTCTCAAAATGTGATAGAGTAATGACCAAATGATCCTTATGAAGTTGAGTTCGATATTTGGAAACCCTTGATTTGATTTTTTGTATTGTTACATAAATGTCCCAATCTCGTAGCTTCATTACCCAAGTGGTTTATTTTTTAAATTGTTTTCTTTGACTGTGAGGATTTGTTTGGACAAGGTAACACCCTTCCTTGGAATTGTCAAAATGTGTCCCTCTTATTTCCATATCTACCCTAAATAATAATGCTATAAACCCTGTGTGATAAAACCCTAAGGATTGAGTATATTTTTGAAAGGATTTTTCCATCTTAACCAAGCATTTCAGGAGAAAGAAAGGAAAATTCATTAGATTCTCATTTTTTATATGCAATAGAATTATAAAGTGATAGACAATTAAAACTATATTCCTTCATGGTTTATTTAGTAATTCTTTTTGAATTCCCTTCTTCTTCACTTCATACATTTGGAAAGGATTACTTACAAATTTAAACCAGTTGTCCTCTGGTAATTTGGATCTTTTTAACTATTGTTCTCCCTCCAACTTTAATTGCGTAGCACAATTGATAGTCTCATTAACTTTAAATGTTACTTTTTGAATGAAGGCAAATTCTTAGACCTTGTATTATAAGTGGTTGAAATGCCCAACTAATTGTTGTATAACCAAAGAGAGTCTTTGTGAGGAAATCCAACACAAACCATAAATTTTATTTGCATTATGCATTGAATTGAAGGCTGCTACAGGTATGATATATTGATAATGTTTCACAACTTATAATCTGGGTTTTTGAGAAATTTTGTAGGCATACCTGTTATACTTTCTTACTTCTCCTCACCAAAAATCATGACCACCAAATTTGTGGATTTCAAGATATGAGAAAATCATCATTAAAACCTCTTTTGAATAATATTTTACTCATTTGATTATGCTTCCCTTTTCTTCCTTTGTATTCCTTCAAACTATTTGGCGAAATTACCTCTTGCTACAAATTCAATTTTTTTTTGCACACTTGGTTTTAGTCCCCTCTGTTTTGTGCTCCTCCCATCTTGTATACAAAGTGTTTCACTTGAATTGTCTGCAACCTAACCCTTAATTACTTAACAATACACATCTGATCACATTTTTATTTGATGATTGCAACTACAACTCAATAGCTTGACACTTACACACCCATTTTCATCAACAATCACTACTATACATGCTACTAAGTGTAACTTCGTAGCAATTATGATTTGTAGTGCATATTTTTATATGATAATTGGAAGGCTAATTTGAATTTGCTACTAGTTATGAGCCAAATCAAAATATAATGTGTGTCATATCATTCGAGAGAAATACAAGATCGTAAAGTATAATAAGTCATGCCCAGGGATGAGATGTCCAAAAACTCCAGTTCTGTTTGGATGTGTCTATTCATACAACCATAGTACTTGAGCACCATAAGTCATTCATGGTCTTTTATACCCAACTTGGTGCGCAAGGTATGGAAGTTATTTGTGAACTCTGTTGCTATCTGGTCCCTTTTCTGTTGCAATGTGCTCCATTTCATATACTAGTCATTGTAGCTTCTATTGGCAGGGAATTGATCAAACCATGGTCCTTCTCAAGTTACCAAAAAAAGGTACCGAAGTAGTCTAGAGTGTCAACATTTTCATCTTCCTTGAAGGGAATAAGTCCCACCCAAAGCACAACCAAGACAAGGAAAATAGGGAAGGGTAAGAAGAATATTTAGACAAATCCATACAGTCTCAAGATCGTTGTTAGTCTTGTGCAAGATAGATTAAACCCAGAACTGTCTGAACATTCCTAACTCATATTAAAGGAAACAAATTTGTGTTGCATTCATAAAGAAGCTATATCCAATTAAGCATATATGACATAAAGATAATATGAAGCAACATTCAAGATAATATGAAGCTAAACAGACACAATAATTTCAAAATTTGGGTCTCTCTTGGTATTAACTTTATATGGTTCTTCTCAATTACATAATTCTACTCAGTTACAGACACAGCTCGATCATGCTAGAGCTTAACAACAAAAATCTACTATTGAGAGGCAAGGTTAACCTGAACCCTTTCTCTTTCAACATTACAACAGGACATGACTCTGTTACAGCCCTGGTCTGGTTCCAAAACCCAGACTCTTAGAACTCTATCTAACATTTACCCAAAATGGACAATAACACAGAACTCGAACTCATTCCAACAACCATATAAACAACTATCCAAACCCTTTTACAATCATATTCATCCCATATATATAATCCAATTGGGATGTTCGATTTTGAGACTTCGAATGCTTTCTTTTTCTTGTTCTGTTGTAACTTATTTCTTCATGTTGGTGTTGTGCTATCTTTCCAACCGTTTTCGGTTTTTGTCTTTATTCTATTTCCCAACTCCTATGTGACTTGTGCAACTTCTTTTTGACCAAAATCGGGATTGTAGCATTCCTTGCACAACTTCTAACAACAAAACTAAGGGCCCGATAGCTTCCAATAGGGTAGTATTGTTCCTTAATAGCATCCCTGAAAGAATCCCAAGTGGGTGCGACCGAAAATATTGCAGATTCCTTGGTGTCCTTTTTCTCACAGTAAGTCTCCCACCAATCCTTGACATGGGGGACAAACTTAAGGAGCACAAAGGTAATCTTTTCTCTATTCGAAAAATCATGGACCGAAAAATACCCTTCTAGTAGATTCAACCATTTATCTTCAACATCTGCATCTATCTGGCCTTCAAATAAAGGGATATAAAAATTGACTTGTACCTTGAAGGGGGCAGTGCCTCCAAAGTGGTTGCTTGATGAAGATGTGTCACCTGTTGGTAGTCATTGAAGTATATGTGCAAATTTATCCATCATTGCATTCCTTTGTCACATGAGGGATTCCTCGAGCAATATTTTAAAAGGATCTCCTACTCCATCGTCTCTCTTTTCTTCCACCATGGGAGGTCATCATGATCAGTGGGGACATACTTGCAAGGGCTCAACTACTTCGAGTCCCAACTCCTTGTATTGTGACCTCGTTGGGTACATGCATCGAGAAATAAATAAAGAGAAAATCACTCTAATACTGGTGATCTGGATTTATAAATAGAATGAAATTAAATACATATTTATAACAAATAAATACACAGAGATACAATAAAACTTGACTTATGTTAAAAAAAGAACCTGTTGCAATTGTAAAAATGCATATTGAAACAAACTTGCTCGAATTGTGCCAGCTTATCTCTAAGAAGAGATGTGATGGCTATGCTTATTTGCAATAAGATGAGTACAATGAGGCTCCAAAAGCATTTTTAACATAAAACATAAATGTGAAAACCCTAAACATCTAAAACCCTGACCCCGAAAGATGAAACACCAAAAGGTTTGTGGGCCCTGATGGGGGTAGTTGATACATCAACTTCCCGAGGGAATAACTTTTGCATACGCTCTTCGTTTGGGGTGCTCGATAAACCGTTGGAAAGATATAACTGAGTAGTACATATTCCGTTCATCCTACTATTTAACCTTGGATACAACTCAGGCGTTGTCGAGCCCAAAAAACGTTGTTTAGGGCCTCAAAATGGCCTCTAAAGTTTGGGACCCGAAAAACTGTAAAAAAACCACCAAAATGGAAATTGTTCTTTGAGCTAGTGGAATAGGTGGGTGGCCACTAATATCCACCTGAATGAATACCATCACCATGGAATAATTTCATGAGGGAGATAGTCTATATAAATAACATAATATATCTATGAAATATGGACCTCCCCTCCCTCACCAATATTATAATAAATTCTAGTAAAGAGATGCAAGTCAAGTTCAGAAATAGAGATGAATATGTCAAGGACCTATAGATCCAAAACCCATCCTACAAGGATTTGGTAGAGAATATCAAAGACAAAAAGGAGGCATTGTGCATCCAAGTAGATAAGGCCAGGAAAAATCAATCCCTCTTAAGAAAACAATTCAAAGAATTTGTTGCAACACTAGAAAAAAATAAAGAAACATGCCACATATGTGTAGGTAAGAGAGGTGGAGGTCCATGATGAAGTTTATGGATAATAGCAAGAGTTTTTGAGTTGTTTTGAAGAGGCTATCCCTCATATGTTAAAATATTTTGAAATTTCATAAAAGTCAAACTCCATTTTCATCAAGGTGACTATAACCTTCTGCTAGATAGTTGAAAACAAGAAGGGGTTGCTAGAATCAATGGCAAAGCTAGAGAAAAGGTAGGTGAACAAAAATAGCAAGAATAGGAAAGGATTGCAACCATATAGGTTGAGGCACACTGTAAAAGGTGCACACTGATAATCAATCATGTGATAATCAAAGCCAAAGAATAGATTGAGAACCTAGAGTGGTTGCACCTCAAGTGCCAAAACTTATGGGATAAATTCTAAAGGCACAATAAAATCTTAGTAAGGCATGAGTAGAGAATCCAGTATAAAATAAACCAACTGGAGGATTAATATGAGAAAGTGTACATCAATTCCATTGAGTCTAATAATGATGAAAATATAGAGGAAGCACAAATCCTCACATCAAAGAAAAATGATGTTGAGGATGAGAATAAATTGTTGAGGAATATTACGTAGTCCCTATTCACAGTTTCCAAGAAAATGAAGAAACAAGTAGAGTAAAAAATGGAGGCACTAACAAAATCCACACCTGCAAAGTAGGACATGATAGAAACATCCATGGAAAACTATGTATGAAAACTATAAGACACCGTATTGACATGGGAGATTTTGCTTAGATATTTTAGCAAGTTCAAAGATGTTGTGATATATGAAATCCCTAACTTGGAGCCTTTTTTTGAGGAGTAAGATGCAATGACCAACTTGGGGACAAGTTGGAATGAATGGTCAAGGTGTAGTTGAGGCTCCATTTTTCCTAAGTACTAGTGCAAAGCATGTAATACCTTGCCTTTGACTCCGTAATTGTAATGTAATAAATAATGTATTATTGAGGTGGTTTATGTGATAGGATTCAAGCCATGTGGGATAAGGTATAATGATCTCATGTTTTAAATATGTGGAATGAATTGAGTATTCCTAGTTTCAAGTTCAAGGCCAAGGATTGATTGGTCAATTTCTAAGATTCGAAGTGGTGGGGATAGTGTAGTGTCCCCAAGGTCGAGCCCCGTTGTAAATCATGTTTGGAAAGGAATTGTAATCATGTTTTATAGGCTGGTGAGCCAAGTTTTCATAAGCTGGAGGCTTATGTGTTGTTAGGCCAGGGAGCCTGAGTATTGAAGGCCAGGAGCCTGTTGTTGTATATGTAATCATGCAGAACACTTAATAAAATATAAACACCACCAGGTGCAGACCGACCACGATGAATGAGTGAAGGGGGACTGAGCATCCACAGAGTGGGCAAGGAATTAGGGGCTGGAAGGTGGGAAAGGGGCTAAGTGTTGAGCCTAGGGGATAAGCCTAGGGGGCCTTAAGCCTGGGAATAATATTTTAATATTATTCCAAAAGATATGTGCATCATATGTTTTTATCCTAAGTCCTTTTGGAAGGACACGTGAATTCCCAAGTGGTGGGAGGAACGTGTGCTGGTGGAACGCATGCAGTTCCATGGG
>ML833868.1:0-17834 GCA_009831015.1 Picea engelmannii
CGTGGAAGCTAGGGTGGGCCTCGTTGCCTTACTATCTTGAGCACCCGGCAGTTATTTGGCAACAAGAGGAGGAGGAGGAGGCTTTGGTGAAAGCCAAATAAACTTAAAATCCTTAAGAAAAGCCTAACTATTAATCCCTTGGCCACATCTAATAATATTTGGGGGGTTTGATAGCAAAGAGTGTAGATCGTCTTCATTTCTTCATAGTAAATGTGCTTAATCTTGGTAACCTTGTTGATGAAGTAATATGTTGATGATCTAGTGTAAATGATGATGTGATTGATGCTCAAGTCTTCTTTATCCTGCACACATTAAACATACTTGGTTAGACTGTAATTGTGATATATCATTCTTTTTGTAAAGCTTGTAAATGAATGTATATGATATTCTTTAATTGAGTTATTCTTTATTGTAAATTTGTAACTTGTAATTCATTTGTAATTAACCACCTTGAAACATAGTTGACCCCTTGCCCAATTTCTAGGCACTAGTCTTAATTGACCTAGGGAAAGGATTTGTTTGTCATGCTAACCCTTGCATATTGCATGGTTGCCTTAGCAGCTTAGGATTAGAATCCCCTCTAACCTTGAGGAATTAAAATTAACTCCTAGAATTTAACTTAATTCATCTAGTAACTAAGGACTACCCCCTTTGGCTTCCCTAGGAGTAAGCGTAGACGGAAGAGGATCCGGTCAAAGTGACAACGTGGGTTGTGAACCTAGGCATTGTGCCTCCAAGGACACACTGAGTGATCCGAACTCAACTCACGTCTGCAAGTGTGTATAAGGACGGCAACAGGTCCTATATCCACCTATGTTACACAAGATAGACTCCCCTCAAGATGTGGCCTCTCCAAGTGCTCACCACGCATGAGACCCACATGCTCCTAATGAGTAGAATAATCAATGGCCAAAGAATCTCAGTCAACTCCTCGAGCAACCACTCTACTCAAAACTCAACTCCATCAAACGTTGAACTACCAAGCACTCTAATCCCTGGATCCCATATCAGAATGTGAACTGCAATGCCTCGTGAAATATAGTCCTGTAACATATCAATACCATGAGTCTCCTGCAAATAACACACGGTCTCAACCCGAAATGAGTCTGTCCTACCAGACCATACCAAACCCAACACGGCCCCCACCAACTAAACATGATGATGCCATAGTGAGGTACTACAAGACCTCAACGAATCACTGGCCAATGACGTGCTCTCCCCAATACTGAAACTCAATGGAAAATCAAGGTGACTTCCCCCTGCAAAGGTTTGCTCGTCTCCATCAGTCAATGAAATGCCCAACCCTGTAATCCCAGGGTCCCATGCTAGTCTCTGACAGGGACCATCATGTTGATGTCGCTCTATTCTGATCATGACTGTCTGCTCCAAGTATCCATATTGGATCCTCATAGGATGAAACAAACTATTGGCCCAATAGACTCCCAGATCCCATGTCAAATTTGGAAGTTCATCACTTCCAATCCCCACTAACTGCTGATGTGCCCTACTGGTAACTTTAGAAAGCCCTCCACCCTCATCCCAATGACAGTCTGAAAATGTAGAAACCTCTGTGATATCCTCTGTCCCATGGCCTAGGATACTCTCAATCACGCCCAGGGCCTCAACTGTCTGCCCCTGATGATCCACCCCTATCCTACTGTATGCAATCAAGACACTCCTGTCAGGTGGTCTCAACCTAACAACTCTCCATGTCCCCTGCCACTGTCTAGCTCCCCCTATGTTGTTGTCAATGATGAAAGTATCGGGAAAAGCTATCATAAATATCTGCAACCAACTATAGGACTGAAAAGTACCATCTGCTTTGGTCAATCCAAAGGACTTAACCAAAAGCTTGTCCATTGGCACCCATGGTAAATAATCGCCTGTACTCATCACTGAACACCAACCATCGGGTACAACAGTAAGTATCTCCACCAACTGCAGGTCAATCATTCTCCATCCATCATCCCTCACACAACTACTGCTACGATGAAGGTGATCTCCCAGATCTGTATACTGCTGCAAGAGAGAGGAATCTCCATGCTCTACTAAGTAAATCTCCTCCCTACAATCCAGTGTGTACCCCTGAATCCCACTGTACATCTCTGTATGTCTCTGTGAACTACCACTCATCATTGTATGCCCCTGCATACTCGTGTGATCTCATGTATACACCTGCAACATCATGGATCTTGTGTGTACTACGGGGTCATCCTCTACATGAATGTCAACCAATCCTAGAACACAAATGGAAGTGCCCTCATAACTTCCCCTGGCTCTGGAATCCCCATGTGTATGTCTGTGCTCAACCATCTCAACACCCCTCGTGAAGGGTGGTCCCTGTGACCTACGGACATCCTCCTGCGTCTCTGGATCATATCTCTCCATACTCATTAGTGATCCTGGGTACTCCTCATGCTCTTCCCTCAATTGGTGCTCCACTCCTAAACCACCGACAGCCTCTTGCAATGTGGCTCAGGATATATCTGACTCTCTGCTGAAATAGATGTAATGGATCTCTGTCTAATTTCCTCAAGGAGCTCCTCTGATCTGGACTCTGATTCCTGAAGGGTTGTCTGTGTGCCTTCCAAGAATCTCCGTGTGCTCACCAACTCATGAGTGAGTCGGTCCACCTCAACCTCCTACTCCCTCAGTTCCCTGTGATACATCTCGCCAACCTCCAATAGGTAATCCCTATCCATCAACAACTGCTGGTAGTCGGCCCTCATCACAATCACTCTCTCCATGAGTGTATGGAAGTCATCAATGACAAGTCCCCCATCTAAACTATCCTGTGCCATTGAGGCCCTCCAACAATAACTTGCCACCAATGCATGTGTATCATCAATGCATCTAGTGGTTGCCATGATCATGTCCTCACTGACTCTCAATTGTCCTACCAAGTGTCGTGACTCCTGGTCACAATCTTATCGACGTGCTACCTCATGCCTCCCATTACTAGTGTCAACAATGGAATCCCCAACAACACACTCCTCAAAATATAAGGCATTGAACTACCCATTGTCCCATGTTCTACTGAGTCCTCTTGTATGCCACTGCACACCATCACCAACTGCGACCCCCATCTGGATCGCACTGTATCCTGTATGGGCAGTTGTATCCTCCTGTGCACTCACCCTACTAATATCATCTGCGCCTGGATCCCATACAGATGTGTCCAGACACATGCTATGGTCATCCCGTCCAATAAGGAGTGCATCCTCATCACTGTAGATCAATCTGAGTAACTGTCACAACAAGTTGTTGGTCTCCACAACCTGGTCCATCAGTGGAATCTCCAAGAGTGGTGACTCACTCTCCTCATACTGATAGGTATGTGTAAGGTCAACTAACTCCAAGCCATACCTCTCCTCCTGGGTCTGCAGATCCATATGTCCCTTGTGTACAATCCCCACACAAGGCTCCTCTACCATATCAGGAATGCCACTGATATCCTCATGTGTCGTGGCTAGCATAGGTGACTGAGAAGATGAAAAATGTGGCTCACTCATCATAGGAACCTCATCATTCTCCATACATGACTTCCTAGAAGCCATGTCTACACCCACCGCTAGGTCATCCAACCTCCTAAGCTCATCATGTCTAAGTGCCAACACATATGAATCCTCACAAGTGTCACTGCTATGTTGAAGTGTTGAATCCTCAACATTACCTAATGGGGAAGATGAAGGATATGCGCTATCATCCTGTCCATCCAACTGTCCCTCAGATGCGCAAGAGTCACTAGCCTTATCGCACTGCTCTAAATAGGCATCTATGGTTGCATTCACATGCATCTCCTCATCCTCGTTGTCATCGTGCACCTCAACAATGTGCACCTTCCCTTTACCCCTGCATCGGTGATTTGGCTTCCAAGGCACTTTGCAACTGTAGCAACGCTCCATGCATCTAATGGGTGTAGGCTCCATCTGTGCTCCTGTCAATCCACTCATTGGTAATGATGTGTCTACATCCTTATCTGATTTTCCCCTTAGGCTGGCAAGAAAACTAGCTCTAATACCATTGTAATGTTCCTGACTTGTCTAGTGCCGGAAATGCTACTAATGTGTGTGTAGGATCAATGGTTTACAGCATATAAATGATCATACAAATAACAAATGCGACAAAGACTGCAAAGTTTATATTATGATATCTCTGTGAAGTACAAATGTCGAATGTGGCTGAATAAAATGAATCACTCGCCTAGATCAAATGACAAAAGGATCCTAGCCGGAATACAATAAGAAAACTAAAAGATAATACCAGATAATAGATCAGTATTGTGGGGTCGATGGATGAACTGAAACAGTGGCAGCTCGCACGGTAACTACTGAAAGTCCGGAAAGTTCGCCCTGGTGGCTAAACTTATCGAAATGGCCTGGAAACTGTCCCAAATGGTGCGCCCAACTCTAGCTCTCAATCCTGATGACTGATCGGCCCCTCTGTTGGTGTGTCTGGACCCCGAATGAATCCCCCTGGGGGAATGCGCCCCTCACACTGGAAAAATGCACACTAGTGATTCCACCGTCGAAATCGGCTAAGATATATCTCAATATGATCGTCTTGGCCTACTGGAGAATGGGACGAAAGGGTTTCCCTAGATCTAATCTGATGATCGCTCGGGAACCCCGGATGTGTCCGCCAAAAGTGTCACACTCCCAACTCTGGAAAATGCACCCCAGATGATTCCTCCGTCGAAATCTAACGAGGAACCAGGGGAAAGATGTGCCTTGCCTTCCTCTCAAATGGGTCGAAGGGGAATCTCCAAACTCTCCCTAAGTGGGACAAGTCGATCCACTGAACCTCCTCGGGAGTTGCGCCCTCACCCTCAATAAGTGCACGCTTGCTGCTGGACCCTGTGTAACTACTGCTGGACAATGATGGAAGACCTGTGTGATCTTCCCGGTGACTAGTGTATGTCTCTCAACACCAAAAAAAGCCAACTGGTGTCTTCCTCCTGGAATCCACTGAACTATCTCTCCTGAGATGCGCCTCTCTCCTTAATGACAAGTCATAATCTACATAATCATGAACTAGGTCATTGACCCTTCTCTTATAGCTTTCATAAACCCTAATTCATTGTTGAAACCCTAATTCGTTGTTAACCTTTTTCCTCCAAGTGACTTTTACTTTATTTTGTTATCCCTTGATTAAATCACTTAATTGATTAATTAACCATTTTACCTCTAAAATGTGATTTATCCATATTTATACCTTCTCTAGCCACTAAAAGTCACCTCTCATCATCTTATTCCGTAATGCTCTTCTTCTCGATTCCGATGAGCTATTACACTAAGAGGTTTCTCCTAGTAATATGCCCATTATGACCTTCTTAGTGAATTTAATTAAGATTTGACACATAATGTAATTTTCCCAAGGCATTATGCCAGGGACATCACGGTTTTGGATGTCTTTTAAAACTTTAACTGGTTGTGGTATTTTGTCAAACACTTTGTGTACAGTTACGCTTAGCGTTTTATTCATGATTTATATCTGTGTTTGCAGCAATAAACAAGAAGATACAATCATGGAACATACCTCAACCATATGCAAGATCAATAAGATGATACACAACCAAAACACTACAGATCTGATCTATTTTCATAACAATAAGCAAGAACCTGATACAATGAGATGCCAATCTGGAATGCAGATCAGATGGCTCCAATGAAGACAATAGGAGATAGGAGTTGCTACAAAATGCTCCAATAGAAGACTACAAGCCTCCCAAGAACAAATAACCAATGAAGACCAATACAAGACGATCTGGGCCATATGAAGTATAAACCCCCCAAGCTGGAAGATGCCACACCCTACTGGAACCCTGATGACCTCAACAATTCGGCCATGTTGCCAAAGATGTCCAATCACCCCGATAAATATGCCAAATGGTAGGTCGGCCCACTGCAAGAACAACCCAGGTGCTGGAATCCAAAGATCCCCCTCAAACCCTAGGGATCTGACTCTCCTCCAAGTAATGTTGTGCCCCCCTGGATGCCTGAAACCCTAGATAATTCGGCCTCTCTCCTAGAGACCTCCAACAGCTCCACCAATCCACTAGAATGACAGATCGGGTCACGATAATTGAAACCCAAGTGCTCAACAAGGCAAAATACTTCCAAAGTGTGGTGTGCCCTCCTCTTGGGAAATCGTCCCACTCTCAGTACAAATGAATCCACCACCAAAATACCTCCGGCATCCACCAAGAATAATGTTATGACACCTGCAAAGGAAACCCAATACCTAGAATTCCAAAAAATCTCTTCTCCTCAGCTAGATCGAATCCTCCCTCAATGGATGGTGTGCCCCTCTTACTAGAAACCCCAACTGGTGCTCCCTCTTTCTCTCTGCACCTGCAACTGATGTAGAATCCTCCTACAGTTGAGTAGACTTGGAACTAGAATGGTGTGGGAGAGTATTACATCTCCGAGACCAAGCTTGGGACAAGCTAAGTGGAATATTTCACCACTGAATCGTCCTCTAGGGTTTGTTAAGTCAAAACCCTCAAAACCCCGAAGAGATGGGCCCTCTAACTAAAAGCCAGATATCCAAAAGATAAACATACATGAAATGAATGAATAGAGGCCCTTGCCTTTCCTATATATTTCCTGCTCCTCTTGTCCCTCCACAATGACTTTCATTTTATTTATATTTAATTAATTAATTAAATCACTTTAATTAATTAATTAACCTTTTTACCTCTGAAAAGCACCTTATCTCTCCTTGTGGCTTCCCTGGCCACTGAAAGTCACTTCTCACCATCCCATCCTATGGTGTTGCTCCTCCAGATTCCAATCAACTATTACACTAAGAGGTTCCTCCAAGTAATGTGCCCAAAATGACCTCTTTAGTGAATTTAATTAACTTATAGCTCAAAATACTCAAAATCATGGAAATCGTTGGAAAGCAATGAAACCAAAGCCAACCTGTGGGGAATGGACCATAATGATGAAATGGGATGAGCGATGCAAGCCGGACCCCAAAATGCCTCTCAATAATCCTTGTACTTGCTATAAGATCCATCGGGCTACTCTGGTCATCATCAACCTCTGCAATGTAATGATGTCCCAAAGTGGGGACATTACAGTCTTTGTTATCCCCACTTTTTAGGGATAACTAGGAGATCATCTCTCGAGGCCATAGGTCCTAGACATGGAGTATCGAGAGTAGGATTTACCTGAGCATGGCCCTGGACGGCCTAACCTTTTATTCTTCCATCAGATTTGTCTTGTCAACAGCAGCAGCATCCATCACCATTGGCTTGGTCTTGTATCGGAAGAGGTTCTTGCTCCATGAGGTAATTGGGTCTAGGTATCATGGTATGTGCCACTTTCGATCATTGAAACTTTTAAATATATTCATCTGATTCCTTTTATCTCTAACAACTGCTTGGATCTTACATTAGCCCACTTGACCATGCTTGGGGAGATTGACAGGGTGCCCTAGCAAGCCTGTGCCCATAGGTCTTGGTTTGCCACTAGGGGAATTTCTGAAAAGTCATCGTCCGCTCCTATCATAGCACCACTGTTTCATCTTATCTCCCGCTCATCTTTCCCATTCCCCTTGTCCGGGCATTGGGTTGACCTGTTTGTAGGATTGCACCTTATCTCGTGGGAAGAAGGGGCTAAAGGCCCAAAAGGTAAAAGCAATTGGTAAAAGACAAAAGCCTAGAAATAAAACCTCGAGATGCTTTGCCCAGGGATCCCCGAGAAGGTAGTAAAAAGACTCTCAGCAAGAAACAAGAGGGACCCGGAAAATAACAAAACAAGACCTAATCAAAGGATAGGGTGTCTCATCACGAGCCAGCCTATTAGGTCCATGGGTACCGAACAGTATGACATTGCCACCATCTGGTTACCATGCCAGGGCAGTGACCTCTGGTTGCATGGCCAAGGGAAAGGGGTCTCATCACGAGCCATCTTTCTCATCTCTGTGAAAGTACTTGTGGGTAACACTGTCAGCTCTGGTCACCATGCCAAGGCAGTGTCCTCTCGTTAGCCCTTGAATAAAAAAGAAAAAGAAGAAAAAGCAAATAAAAAAATAAAGCAAGAAAAAGAATAAAGGCAAGAACGGGCTTAGAAAAAATGCATCCATGAGGGCGAGATTTTGATGTGCAGGACCATGCCCGGCGGACAGGTACCATTTGGATCGGTACACATGGGGAGATGACCAGTTCGGACCTCAATGGGCCTGAAGATCCCACCAAATGAATGTTAAGACCCCATCAGGGGGTAGAGACAAGATGGACATGGATCAAGGCTTTTGCACAGAAGAGGAAGAGGACATTCCATCAAAGGCACTCCGACACGACTAGACCTAGGGGGAATGACCCCTTTTCAGTGGAACGCTAGCCTTGGAAGGCTTAGGACGTCCCCATCTTCACCATGACATCATCCAGCTTCATGGACACCTTTGGACGTAGACTAGGCAGCAATGGCACGTGTGGCATGTTGGAGAGGCCCCTGGGAGGCTAACGTTTTGCTCCTGGATGTCTCATTTTCCCTAGAAAGGGCTAGCGCCTCCCTTGAAGGAGCTTTTACTCTCTCTGCAGCTCAATTAGGGTTTTAATTTGACAATTTAATGAAAAAACAGTATTATTTTGGTATTATGGCCTTGTAGGACTTTTTATGACCTAAAAAGTAAAATTAGGTCATTGATACACTATATATTGAGGGTTTTGACTCTCATTTTATCATCAATTATCACTCACTCATAGTGAGGTCTGATTTTAGCGCCCTATTGGGGTTTTTGGTTGAACTAGTGATGCGCATTTGTTGAAGGAAGAGATTTTTTGGCATTTATGGTGTTTCTCTTGAAGGGAAGGTGTTACAACTAGGGTTTGCATGGCTATTTCTTCATGAATTGTAAGTGTTTTTTCTGCAAAACTTCTTATTGAATGGTTGTAATTTAAATTTCTTGCATATTGCTTATAAACTTGCTGAATCAAAACCCTAGGGGACAAACACACAAGTAGGTCGTTGTCTCATGTCCCCTAATAGAGAAACCTTTAGCCATTGAAAGAGAAGAAGAGAGCCTATCCATAGCTACACTCCTTGCTTCTCTCTCCCCTGTGCTAGTCGTACCTTTAGAAATCCAAGAGAGGGAGACGTCCTACGCCTAGGTTATCTACACCTAGGGCCGTTTTTCCCTTTGGGATTGAAGAAAGAGCCTTGTCGCAGCAACACTCTCCCTCTTTAAGCTCTCTCGTCTTGTTTTTGTGCTTTATCTGAGCTAGTCGTTTGCCAGGAAGGAGGAGAGAGCACGAGGCCTTGATTTTGCAACACCAGAGTGAGTCTCTCTCCCCTAGGGTTCCATCTTTGAGGCCCTCCTTTAGCAACACCTTGAAACCTTTCCCTCTAGTCCTTTGGAATCTCACCCCCTTCAACTTGTGTGTCCTTCACCTTCTGACTCCATTTAACCATAAGGCACTGATCTCCAACCTCCAGCGTTGAAGTGAAATCAAATCCAATCACTCTCAAATCACTTTTGACTTGAAACCCTAACTACACTAACCCTAAACTACTAACCCTAGAATGCTGACATCACCCTTGGTTATTTCATCTTGATGCAGCAACGTTTCATTTTATAAGCAATTGAATGGTAGTTAAGAACATTTATTGGATTGAGTGCTGATTTGTTACATTGAATGCTACATCGTTCCATTGTTTATTGACAAGTGACATATTTATCATTGCCATTTTGCAAACATTGATTTCGTCAATATTTACTGTTAAATTGCTTACATTGAATATCAGATAGTCATTGATTTATGAAGTACTAACCAAGATTGCACGTATTAGTCTCCTTGTTGTGTTGTCTCAAGCAGGTGCTTCTCTTTTCTTTGGTTATACTCTATTATTGGCTATTTAGCCGAGACTATCTGATTGGCGGTAATCTGTGAGTGGGAAATTTGTCTTTGTACTATTAGCCTTTGCCCTTTCAAAACCCCAGGTTACCGGGGACGGCTCCCCTGGGCCTAGCCTCCCTAAATAGAAAGAGCCTCCCCATTGTGGTGACATTGGGTAGGGAAGGTTCCTGTTTTGCTAGTTTGACCTACTATTCTTTAGCCTTTCTTGCATCTACAAACTGTGCGATAACATTTTGGCACCGTTGCCGGGGAACACTGAGTCAATTATCCTCAGACGAAAAATCTTTTCAGTAAGCCTTGCCTCAAGAGTCGTATCTTACAAGCTTACCTGCCGACTCCACTAGAGTGTTTTCCATTTTCTTTGATGATTTCAAGCAAATCATCTGGCGACTCCACAAATAGCTAATGACGACCCGTAGTGGGCGTCAGTATATACATTCATCTACTACTATGACCTCCACAAATCCTGTCACCCCTGTAAGTTCTCCCAAGTGGTCTCATAAAGAACTCTTTGGCCCTTTAAGCTTACCAAACACCCAAGGGGGGTTACATGATCTACCCAAGAAGGTCGAGTCCTGGATGCCTAAGTTTTCAAGGGAAGATGGATCCTGTGGCAACTCTCATTGGACAGACTACTGTGATGCATTCCAGTTTCACTAGTCTGGACAAGAACACCCCAATGTCTTTTTAAAGCTCTTTGTGAGCTCACTCACCGGAAGTGCCAAAAGATGGATTAACAAACTCTCGAAAGGAAGCATCAAAACCCCTGAAGATCTTGAACAGGCCTTCAAGAAAGATTGGTGTGAAAAAGAAAGCATGGATTCCCTTTACTCTCAATACACTTATATTTGCAAAGCCTCTAGCGAGGGCATTAGGGATTTCAATGATAGGTTTAACCTTCTCCTCAAGAAGATTAGACATAGTTTCTCAGAAGAAGTTGTCCTCCAACAGTATTTGAACTCGTTGGAAGCAGTTTTGCAGTTTACTCTCAAAGATCGATCACCCTCGACTCTAGAAGAAGCACAAGATTTTGCTTGCCAGATTGAGAAGAGCCTTGAATTCGAAGACTACATCCATCAAGGCAATCTCTCGTACAATAATGACCCTTGGGAATCTAGTAACGAGGATCTCACCGAAGCTGACCCCAAGTTCCCAGAAATTCTTGAGGTAAAACTCATGCCTCCCAAAAGGAAATAGAACACAGCTTTCTCAAACATCAACAATGTCTTAAACGCCTCAAGACAACATGAACCATCCAAGGATTTGAGCATGGCCACTTATAAAAAACCTAACTTTGAAGATTCCTTGTTTTTCTTGAACACACCAATGTTAGAAAATCAAGATATGAGCGAACCTAGATTTGAGTATTTTGACCAAACCAATAGGGATCCGAAAACCAGGTCTGAACACCCCTGAGTGCATAATGGAACCTACTTAGAAATTAGTATGTCCTGTATCTTGCAAAGGGTTAAAAGAATTCGTGAAATCGTTCATTTTTTGACAAAACAAGACCCGGACGACAAATTATCTTTTGACGGGGCTCCCACAATATTACAAACCGGTCAGTTTGAGCAAGATGAGCAAACACCCTCTTTATCATTAATAGATGATCTTGGCCCTAGTGATCACAAATCGATGGATCCATACTTGTTTCGAGATTGCCCCACTTTTCCCTTGACAAAAGAAGACACAGATTGGGGTGATTATCTCGATGATGCCTCTAATACCTCTGAAGATTCGGATGAAGATGGCTATCTACTACAGAGAGTAAGTAATATTGTTGAGTGGAATGAAAACGTTTTCAAAGACATAGAAGTTCCAAGCACCGTCATTATGGATGAAAACCCTTGGTGTTTTCAATGCAGTGAAGCACATTGGGAACATGAGTATCCTTACAGTAATGGTGGCCATCAACAAGTAAACGATATAGACCACATCATAGAAGGCCCTCAAATAAATATCACCATTGAAGAGCATCAAGAGGCCATAAAAGAAGCAGCCAAGTCAGCCAGAATGGCGGTAATAAACAAACTAGACCAGGAGTCAAAAGAAAAGTTAAAGAAACAAGAGTTCCAGGTGTATAGAAGAAAGAGGTTGAACCAACCTGTCGCTGACCAAACAAAAAACCCACCTTTGCATGTAATATTTCCTAAAACATCTGAGACTCAAAGGGTTAACCTGAACTTTGACCTTGAAGGGGCATTATCCAAGATGTTTGTAACCATCCCTTTGAGAGAAGTCATCAAGGTACCATCTGTTAAAGAGCGATTTGACAACTTTTTCCAAGGATCAGATGGACCATTGAAAGATGGAACTATTGGTCATCTCCAGAATGTACCCGAGACTACAACTCATGTGCAAGGGCCTAATGATTCTATCAAAGATGACAAAGCTCATGACGAGACCAGACAGGCTCTTCACAAATATTCTCCAAAAGATACACCCTTTGCAACAAAAGAAGATTTTGATCAGATACAAACGTCCACAAAAGAAAAATACCTGCAACTCCTACACAAGTATAAAGACAGGGAAGCCGGGACCATAAGAGAAGATGACATACAGATTCAGCCTTCCCAGCAAGCAGTCTTTACAGCAGAATCCCACCCACCTCCCTCTGCACAATACACTAGCGTTGTTCAAGGAACAACCAATTTCAAGATCAAAGAGTACAAGGAAGGGGACATAGTATAGATGTGGGATGCCAATAAAGGGGAGCCTACTAATGTCAAAGGAAACACTCGATTCTAGCTAGGCCCTTTCAAGGTTGGAAGAAAGTTGGTTAATGACTCCAATTACCTGTCTACATGGGAGGGACGACAACGCACAGTGCCCGTCAGCAGGCACCGCCTCAAACCCCACCAGGGTGGGTTTACCTAACATCACAGGTAAGTAAAGGTAAGTAGGCATTTTTGCATTCGTGTATTATACCATTTGCATTGCATGTTAATTTGTTTGTATATTCACACTTATTGATTGTTTTCTTTCAATCTATATTTATATATACATCTATATGTATGCTGGGGTGGCATTACCATCCCAATTTTGTTACTAATACTTCTATCGAGATTGAGCAGGTCTGTAGGTTATGCCAGAGATGTTGAGGTTCTCATGCACTCTACGATGAGCAAATGTCCCCGAGTTGGAGCCAGATGTTATCCCAACTTTTTAGGGATAACTAGGAGATCATGTCTCGACGCCCACAGGTCCTAGACATGGAGTACCGAGAGCAGGATTGACCTGAGCATGGCCCTGGAGGGCCTATCCTTTTCTTCTTCCATTAGATTTGTCTTGTCAGCAGCAGCAACGTCCATCACCATCGGCTTGGTCTTGTATCGGAAGAGGTTCTTGCTCCATGAGGTAATTAGGTCCAGGTATCATGGTATGTGTCACTTTTGATCATTGAAACTTTTAAATATATGCATCTGATTCCTTTTATCTCTAACAACTGCTTGGATCTTACATTAGCCCACTTGACCATGCTTGGGGAGATTGACAGGGTGCCCTAGCAAGCCTGTGCCCATAGGTCTTGGTTTGCCACTAGGGGTATTTCTGAAAAGTCATCGTCCGCTCCTATCATAGCACCACAGTTTCATCTTATCTCCCGCTCATCTATCCCATTCCCCTTGTCCAGGCATTGGGTTGACCTGTTTGTAGGATTGCACCTTATCTCGTGGGAAGAAGGGGTGAAAGGCCCAGAAGGTAAAAGCAGCTGGTAAAAGACAAAAGCCTAGAAATAAAACCTCGAGATGCTTCGCCCTGGGATCCCTGAGAAGGCAGTAAAAAGCCTCTCAACAAGAAACAAGAGGGACCCAGAAAATAACAAAACAAGACCTAGTCAGAGGATAGGAGGTCTCATCATGAGCCAGCCTATTAGGTCCATGGGTACCTAACAATATGACATTGCCACCATCTAGTTAGCACGCCAGGGTAGTGACCTTTGGTTGCATGGCCAAGAGAAAGGGGGTCTCACCACAAGCCAACCTTCTCATCTCTGTGAAAGTACTTGTGGGTAACACTGTCAGCTCTGGTCACCATGCCAAGGCAGTGTCCTCTGGTTAGCCCTTGAATAAAAAAGAAAAAGAAGAATAAAAAACAAATAAAAGAATAAAGCAAGAAAAAGAATAAAGGCAATAACGAGCTTGGAAAAAATGCATCCATGACAGGTACAGCTCGCCTTCTACAAAGGCACCCACAGATAACATTATGCATCTTTGGCCCACACTACACCCACATGTCTGGACATCCCCTAGCCTCATCACCTCACTTACATGGCTTGGATGAAATCTTCCTGGAAACTTTCATTTTCTTGTGGATACTAGCCCAATAGGACGTCTTGTCTTTTTCTCCAATCTTGTATTGCAGGTTTTTATAATGCCTTTGAGCTATTGACTGATGTATCAGGGTTTTTATGCATATGTTTAATAATATTGATGATGAGATGTGATTAACATTGCTATGATCCCGATGACTGATGAGCCCATGGAGGGCGTAGCTTTTGATGTGCAGGACCATGCCTAACGGACAGGTACCATTTGGACCAGTACACATGGGGAGATGACCAGTTTGGACCTCCATGGGGCTCAAGATCCCACCAGATGGATGTTGAGACCCCATCAGGGGGTAGAGACAGGATGGACATGGATCGGGGCTTTTGCACCTAAGAGGAAGAGGACGTTCCATCAGAGGCACTCCGGCACGACTAGACCTAGGGGGAATGAGCGCTTTTCAGTGGAACAATAGCCTTGGAAGGATTAGGACGTCCCCATCTTCACTGTGACGTCATCCAGCTTCATAGACACCTTTGGAAGCAGACTGGGCAGCAGTGGCACATGTGGCATGTAGGAGAGGCCCCTGGGGGGCTAACGTTTTGCTCCTGGATGTCTCATTTGCCCTAGAAAGGGCTAGTGCCTCCCTTGAAGGGGCTTTTACTCTCTTTGCAGTTCAATTAGGGTTTTAATTTGACAATTTAATGTAAAAACAATATTATTTTGGTATTATGGCCTTGTCGGCCTTTTTATGACCTAAAAAGTAAAATTAGGTCATTGATACACTATATATTGAGAGTTTTGACTCTCATTTTATCACCAATTATCACTCACTCATAGTGAGGTCCGATTTTAGCACCCTATTGGGGTTTTTTGGTTGAACTAGTGATGCACACTTGTTGAAGGAAGAGATTTTTTGGCATTTATTGTGTTTCTCTTGAAGGAAGGTGTTACAACTAGGGTTTGCATGGTTATTTCTTCATGAATTGTAAGTGTTTTCTCTGCAAAACTTCTTATTGAATGGTTGTAGTTTCACTTTATTGCATATTGCTTATAAACTTGCCGAATCAAAACCCTAGAGGACAAACACACAAGTAGGTCGTTGTCTCATGTCCCCTAATAGAGAAACCTTTAGCCATTGAAAGAGAAGAAGAGAACCTAGCCATAGCTACACTCCTTGCTTCTCTCTCCCCTATGCTAACCGTACCTTTACAAATCCAAGAGAGGGAGATGTCCTAGGCCTAGGTTATCTACACCTAGGGTCGTTTTTCCCTTAGGGTTTGAAGAAAGAGCCTTGCCGTAGCAACACTCTCCCTCTTTAAGCTCTCTCGTCTTGTTTTTGTGCTTTATCTGAGCTAATCGTTTGCCAGGAAGGAGGAGAGAACACAAGGCCTTGCTTTTGCAACACCGGAGTGAGCCTCTCTCCCCTAGGGTTTTGTCTTTGAGGCCTTGCTTTAGCAGCACCTTGAAACCTTTCCCTCTAGTCCTTTGGAATCTCGTCCCCTTCAACTTGAGCGTCCTTCACCTTCTAACTCCATTTAACCCTAAGGCACTGATCTCCAGCCTCCAACGTTGAAGTGAAATCAAATCCAAACACTCTCAAACCTCTTTTGAACTGAAACCCTATCTACACTAACCCTAACCTATGTTGAAATAATGTAACTGCAAAGAGTATTCTTATTATTATTATTTGATATATTATTTATAGGATTAATCCCCATTGTGGATTAATCATGTCGGTAATTGTATTAGGACCAAATCCCCTTTTGTGGATTGGTCAACAGACAATTATAATAGGCAGAATAAGAAGTCGGCCCCAGCAATTAATAAGAAGACCCAGAAATATAATAAAGGTGGGTTTACCCACCCAGATTAAGAAGTCGGCCCTGCCAGTGAAGAGACACTTCACACATGCAAGAACTTGTATAAATAAAGGAGGCTAGCACCTCATTTGAACACAACTCACTTGTTCAGTTTGAGAGACAAGTTCTGATCTGTTACCGGCAAAAGAGAGAGGAGAAGAGTGGCGCATCTTTTGGAGAGGACTATCTGTATTGGTTTGAGTTATCTCTTGACATCGTATTGGCAATTTATGATAGGGAAGCTTTTGTTGGGTTTTCTTCCCCTAGAGGGTTTCCCAGGACAAATGATGTGTCTCTTGTGAATGTGTATTTCTCAGTGATCTTGTTCTTATGTTGCTCTTATTTATTGAAATGCAAAGAACTATAATATTGGCATAAAACATTAACATGCTATTAGAGCCAACCTAAAGGAAGCATATTTCGCAAGAGGAAAAACGTCACTGTTACCGTACCCAAAAATTAGGTTTTTGCAAAAGTGAAACTTTTCATCCCTAAAACCACCTAGAAAGTTGCGCCCTCACCCAAGGATCATTTTGGCACTTAGAGCGCACCTTTCCAGTGGCTAGATCTCCTGAAAAATGAAACCCTAGTTTCACAAACTATGAGAAAACCAGAAAACCAGAGTACCAGAAGTACCAAAAAACCAGAAGCACTAGTCTAGAAATCCGCAGATCAAGTTTGAGGGGGTAAAAGTTGGATTTTCGAAATTCCGACTGCACCAACTAACTCACCTCAGCTCAGCGCATCTATCCCCTGGATCAGAATTTCAAAATTCGAAGTTTGAAAAATTAGGGTTTCCTCATAAAACCCTAAGTTGCAGTTGCAGTTGCAGTCTCAAAACCAATTGCAGTTGCAGTACAAGTTGCAGTTGCAGTTGCAGAACCAGTTGCAATCACCCTTCAAATTTTCCCAAGAGTTGGAAATGATTACCGTTGTTACCAGATGGAGCCACTACCTGCAAATGCTATCAGAGGTATGTACTTACATATGTTTAATGGTTAAACCCTAAAGAGTATTTTGCAGGATAAGGGATCTCTTGTCATAGATCCAGAAGGATCTCAAGATCCAACACATTCAAGACGAATGATGCAACCCAGGTGTGATTATTCTAATATGCATCTATTTGTCATGACAATATCTCAATCAGTGTTGCATGTTGAAGCTATGATCAAATTATTAGAAGAACTGAAAGTTGATCATAGAGCTTATCCTCTAACCTAACTTCTTGTCAAGTTAGCGTATTGTCTTAGTACAGAAGATAGGTTGAAGAAAGCACTCGTCACTTGAGAGAAGGAGACCTGGAAGAAAAGCAAGCACTCATTCTTGAGGACAAGGCTCCAGGTTTGATTAATCAAGATTCAAAGGTACACATGACAAGTTGATGACTATAGTTGAGACAACAGTCTTTGTAAAGTATTATACTTGATAGCATGTGAACATATAAAGGTAAATACTTTGCCTGATACAACTAACACCTCCTCAAGGAGAAACCTCGTGTGTTAGTTCCAGGTTGCCATGGAAGAATAATTGGTCCCAAAACTATGAGAGTGTTGACCTCATTTCGTATTGCATTCCTTACCTTTAATCTTTGCTAAATTATAAGTAATAGCTCTAAAGGAGCTACTGTGATGATAGTTTGTGCTATTGATTTACATTATCAAGAAGGGTATTATTTTTGCTTGTTGTTTTCTTGAAATTGCTCCAGGTCACATGAGGAAGCTATAGCGAAGGTTGTAGAAGGCAACGTGCTAAAGGAGAGATCATAAATGAAGCAATCATCAGTGGAAAAGAAGAAGGTGGGTCACTCAGAAGCTGCCATGACCCACACTATTGAAGAAT
>ML833869.1:0-15896 GCA_009831015.1 Picea engelmannii
TATATATATATATATATATATATATATATATATATATATATATATATATATATATATATATATATATATATATATATATATATATATATATTGGTTTGAATTTATTTTGTTTCGATTTGTCCCTAGCTTCAATTAATAGATCATGAAAACAATGTAGTGGTTACGAAGGTCGTAATATATTATAAAATATATCAATTTTTTTATTATATTAAAAAATATATTAATATTTTTTATTATATTAAATCATTTAATATATTTTTTAATATCAATACTTTTTAATACTTTAATATTAATGTATTAAACCAACATAGATCCATCTTAACCCTAGATCTATCAAGCGTCGAGAGGGATCAAATCTCTCGAGGTGAAAACCTTTTTTAGAGTGCAAAATTTGATGAAAGGTTAAAGGTTTGCACCTCAAGAGATTTGATCTCTCTCGGGGATTGATAGATCCGGGGTTAAGATGGATCTATGTCGGTAATATAATCAAATATACTTATCTCCACAACCGAATAATCACATATATGTTATGACCAAATCATATAAAATACACAACCATATATTTTTTATAATCAAATCATCTAAAAGTAATTATATCGTGGATATTAGTATTCAATCAAATAAGTCAAATTAAATACTAAATTTAGAATAAATTTGATGATAAAATCTAACATACAATTACATAAATTTCATTTGGCCTTGGCCTTATGCCATATAGAATTTTTGGAAGTTACACATCCATCTTAAAATTGGAATTGATGTCAATTAATTTTTCATTAAAAATAAATTTAATAAAATAGTATATAATATAGATATAAAATGTAAATATTACATTGTATCAATATTGTTAAATTTTCGTGAGTTGCATAGTGAAACTGGGTGTTGGGAAATCCCCAAAACACCATGGCAAGAAAGAATTTGTCACCTTTGTGACACCAAGAGGGTTGAAGATGAAAAACGCTTTCTTCTAGAATGCCCCCTATACCCATATTAGATCCCAATTTCAAAATATTTAAATAAAATTTTAAATAAATCCAAATAATCTCTTACTTTTCTTAAAGTCGAATACACCAATTTTGATCTCAGTGGACATTAACCATCATCATCATCATAATAATAATAATAAAAGTTTACATAAGTAAAACAAATAAACATCCTTATCACACAGTTAACCCAACACCATTCAATAAAGCCAACATACAAACCATTATCTACCATTGATACTTTTTCTTATAATTAGTACAAATGTGACATCACAATTTCTCAAGTTACCAATATGGGTCATACCAAAGCCTTACACAATCAATGCCCATAAGTGATAAAATTGTGTACCCAAATGAAGTAGAGTGCTTTATTTTTCCTATACCTAGATACGAGTCATGACAAATTCTCAAGATACCATGAAGGGTCCTATTTGTTGCTTCAGATCCTTACAAAATTAATGGCCATAAATGATAAATCTCAGATCCTTATTGTTTCATGTGTCAAAAATGCAAAACGAATAATTATCGTCGAAACTTTCTCCTCAAAATAAATTGTTCAAACAAAGATAAGGAGACATTATATATATATATATATATAAACTCTCCATACATTCATTTCATGCAATGAATCAAAAAAATTCTAGGTGAGCGAGATGTGCAGAGGGATAATATCACGGTTGAATATTACATAGCGCAATAATCCTTCTTTGATCAGGAAAGTGATGACAACTATAAGAGATCTTATTTCCATGTGAGTGTCAATATCTCATGCACAAGAAATAGGCCTGAAAGGTGTATTACGGCCCAACAAGGAGTATCAAATAACATTAGACTTTGCCTTTTCTTGTTAACGCTTTCCTTGTCTGCATGAATCCTCCAAATATTCATGGAGCATGGCAGTCCTAACTAAATTTCCATCTCATCCATATATTTGCCCATGATCATTTGTGTTGTTAAAGAAATCATTTATGAAATATTCTCAAAGATACACTCATATTTGGTCTGCATGCAGTCCTCTTCTTAATTCCTAGTGCATAGTACACAATTGGGTTGGCATGCACGGTATTCCTTTAGTCAACATTGTTGTTGATCCTTCCTGGTGTCATGCAATGTATCTTCATGGGAACGTGTGCAATGTTGATTTATGGCACACACGCAACTTCCTCAAAACCTTGGGTGACAACATGCCCCCAAAACTATTAGTTGGCTCATCCTTGAGCCAATGAAATTGCTACATCAATAGGCTCCCAGATTGAATTGGTTAAATATTGAATCAGACTAAGTGGGATGTCCGCGCAATGATTGAGGAAGTGCAAATCATCAATTTGGGCTATTGTTGTAGCCCAAACAAGTCTTGGAATGAGTAGATCATCCTTGGAGGTTAATGGTGAATTTAGCCTTCATTCTTTCGGGATCTCGACCTCTCACTCATCGACCTCGGTCTAGACTAGTGAAGGATAGATGTCTTTTAGCATGCAATCTAGAACTCTGAGCACTATATAGGCCAGATCCCCCCTCCAAGACTTGGCCAAATCACCCTAGCACCTGTCAGGGCTCGACCTAGGGTGGTGGCTCCATCAGGTATGACCTTCGTCGTCTTTATGTCTCTCATGGGCTTGTTGATAGCAAGGAAGATGCGGAAAATTGCAATCAATAGAGGGGGAAACTCATATAATTGGATTGTCGGCATCAACAAAGGTGTTGATCCATGGCGACGGGAGCACCAACTCTCGGGCTAGGGAGATTTTCCACCGCATAAGCTTCGAATCATAGTTCAGGGAATTTTTGGGTGATCAGATTCATGTTTATGGTGAACTGTAGGTTGGGTCCCCTTCCCTCCATGAGAAGGCAACCGTAGGGTTGTGGACCACCTGTGGAGACTAGGATTTGTAGGATACCATTTTCCTATTGTAAGGGGCCATGGGCCCTGGGAATTCCTTGTGGAACTAGAATTCCTACTATATTTCATGTTATTGGTTGAAATATATTTGAAACTACTCAGTGGCTACTACGGGTGAGACTAGTTGTGAGTGATCATCGGCTCCCTGTGAATGATTTGTCATGGGTGTAGGAGGTATAAACTACTGAGAAGGACTCCAAGCACCTATGTCATGGTGTCATTGATTTTTGGTCGTATATGAACTTCGGTATGACAATATTAATTCGCTCCAATCCCTATGTGGGTATCATTGGCGAGAATACTATTAAATTGATTCATCATATTGTCAATGTGCCTTTTGGGATGTAGCGTCATAATTGTTCGCCTCCCTTGTACCTATGTGATCTAGTCGAATTAGATTGCTTGAACCTTAAGTGTTTCCAACCATCGGGTATCTCATACCTCTCCTTTGCGAGCCCGTTGTCTTATTCAGTACCTTATACTTTGTTCATGATTTCTCTCAGTGTCTTAAATCTGCAAAATATGCAAACCTGTCATCTTATCCTATCATCCTGTGTGAACGGGCCTTGTCCTGACTTGATAATGAAGGTGTAGTAATAGTTGTCGTGTACCTACCTATCTAATTACTATGCTACACTACTTCTACGCTATGCCAACTCCTACATTGTGTTTATATTCAGGATGCATTCAACCTTGTTGCGTCGTAATACACCTTTAGTTAGTTCCCATTGATGAGACCTTTGAGCGGTTCAACCTATAGTGTGTCCAACTTCACTAATATTACTTCATTGATGTATACGAGGTGAAACAGGCATAACCAATGCATGCGTAACTTTTCAGGGTGTTTGAAGAATTTGTTGTCATATAGTAACACCAAAGAACCTAGTTTTAGAATTTTGTGTTGAATGTTACGGTCGTGCCATGTTTTTTGTCTCTGATTTTCAACCAATTGGATGTAACCCTCTATGAGTCAGTCCTCTTCCAATTCCATAAGGTCATCCAACCACCGCTGAAGTGATTGTTCATCAAACATCTGTGTGGCAAGGTCAATCTACAAACTTGGAACAACAAACTCTAAGGGCATGATGACCTCCTTTCCATAGACTGGCTTGAAGGGTGTATGCGTAGTCAACCACTTACATGTCATTCTATATGCCCATAGTAATTTTGGAATACGCTAATCCCAATCATCCCACTGCACATTACAAACCTTGGTTAGGGCATGCTCTAGATCTTATTGAATGCTTCAATTGTACCATTGGATTGTGGGTGATATGAGGTACTCTTTTGGTGATGGATCATAGATTCTTGAAAGAGCACGTGGATAGTGTCATTCAAGAAGTGTGTGCCCTGATTGCTCATTAACACTTTTAGACAACCAAACTTGTTGATCACCTTCTCAAATACGAAGAGTGTGGTCTCTTCTATAGTATAGTCCTTTATTGGTGTGGCTTTCGATGAGCATGTCAAATATTTTGTGGTGGTAATAAAGTAGCGTGCACCTGTCTAGCACGCTAGGGGACTGATTGGTCCCAAAAATTCAATATCCCACTTGTCGAATAGTTCTAAAGTTGTGATTGGGAACAGGGGTAGTTCATCTCATCAACGGGGTTTCATGATTCACTGGAAGACGTTGCATTATCTGCAATATTCCTTAGCATATTGAAATATTGATGACCACCATAAACCTACATGTAATACCTTGTGCGTCGTTGCTTTTCCGACATTATGTCCCCCTGCAATGCCTTCATGAGCCTTGTACAAAATCATGGCCTATTCATGGTCTAAGAAACACATGCACAAGATATCATTGACACCAAGCTTATATAGGTGCCTGACAATCAATTGATAATCGACACTACGGGTCGCCGGTTGGTGACGTTGTGTCTAGGTATAATCGTCTGGTGTTTTTCCTGTTGTGAGGTATGTTCTAATCTCGGCAAGTTGATATGTCATTGCCTCGACTCTAAACAGTTGTGCATTAGGAAGTTCATCATCTAAGTTGTGACTTGATTCCTCGGACTCGATCCTTGAAAGGTGGTACAGACCTGCATTGTGTTTTCCTAGTTTCACAACCACTTCAAACTCAAACTCATGGAAGAGAAAAAAAACATAGGTATATTCTCCCCCCCAACACTAGCTTGTTGACCAAATATTTGAGTGCCAAATGGTCAGTTAAAAACTTGAATTGGGTGACTAATGAGTAATGTTGAAACTTCTGCAAGGCATAAACCATAGCCATGCCCTCGCGCTCCATTGTGGTATAATTCTTCTCAGAGTTAGACAACTTGTGACTCGCAAAGTAAATTGGTTGTTCAATGTTCCTTCACTGGGTTGCACGATTACGATGCCAAGTGTAATGAACAACGCATCTACATGAACATGGAATATCTTTGTCCAACCTGAAAATATTAAAATCGACATTGTTACCAACTTTTCCTTCAATGTATCCAATGCCTTCTGACATTCTTGTGCCCAAAGGTACTTTGTATCTTTGCATAAAAGCTTCTCCAGCGGCACAACGACCTTTGCATAACTCTGAATGAATCGCCTATAATACCTTGTATGGCCCAATGTGGCACATAGTTCTCCGACGGATGGAGGAGCCATGTCCAATATCGCAACGATATTTCCTTGATCAACCAACAACCCCTCCTTACATACCACATGTTCGAGCAACGTCTTCAACAATGTAAAAATTATACATTTCTTCAAGTTCAAGGAAATTTCCAGCTGGCGACACCTATCCAACATCAATATTAGGGCCTACATATATTCTTTTAAGAGGTTGAACATCGTCCAATCATCAAGGTACACCTCCAGAAACTTATGGATAAAATCCTTAAACATTATGACCGCAATCCTGGAAAATACTGCGGGCACATTCTTCAACCTGAAGGGCATCACTATGTATGCAAACGAGCCCTATTTCATTGTGAACATTGTATTGGCTTGATTTTGTTTGGCATTTCGCACCTAGTGATATCCCAGGAATCCATCTATGAAGGAGTAAGCCTCATGTCCACCCACATTTTCCAGTACTTCATCGGTAAATGGTGTGGTAAATGGATCATGTACGCAGGTTGCATTTAGGTTGCGCAAGTCGACAAAAATCCTTATGTCAATTGTCTTCTTCATTTTCACCACCATTGGGATAATACAATATGACTCCTCCATGGGGAAAATGATCTCGACATCCAACATTTGATCCATCTCTTTGCACACCTTCTCCATATACATGGGATTGAGGTGATAGGGTCTCCTTTTTACCAATTTAACATCGATATTTAACTAATTTTTCATGGCACCAAGTGATCTTGCAATTCCTTTCATCTCTAAGAAGCTTCGGGGAAAGAGGTCTTCATACTCTTTTAACAAGTCTACCACCTGGGTTACTACTTTTTGGTCCCGGTAATCCCCAATGAAAACCATCTTTGGTGCTTCTTATGTACTTATATTATGTTTCTTTGTCATTATCAGGCAGCCATAGCTCAACACAGTGCTATCATAGGCCTTCCCTTAAACTATGTGGTTGCCCTCGGTTTCATTGATATGTACTCCCCTAGGGTCATCTTCATCGATGTCATCACTGTTAATCTTCTAGCAGTGCACCGCCTGCTTCAATTTTTTCATTGGCTTGTGATAGGTGCAGACTACTTCTGGCGTGGTGTTCTTTGGTTGATGATGGAAGATGAAATATGTAATTGTTAGGAGGGCCTCCTTCTGCGTTGGGGCTTCCACTGTGAAACTAAATGTCACGCATAACTGTGTACTAATGCTTCCTCGAACTCTTGTTTGCCTTCGTGTTTCATCTTGGATGTACCAACTTCTAGGGACCATGTCCATGGTGGTAGCTCGCTAATTGGTAAAGATCAGGACATTAAATTATCAATCCAGAAGTCCGTAAACTTGTGAGACACAATCATTATATGTGAGGGAATTAGTCTTAAAATCAACCTAAAATCTATCAAGAATGCTTTCACACAATGCTATAAAACACTTTTATAAACTAATTTTCAAAAGAAACAAGAACTACGTCTTCAAATGTTCACAGTCTCAATGGTAGGCAATTAGGTCACAAAGGGAATTTGTCTAAAAGTAATGGAAACAATCTTTGTGACAAGACTCAGCTTAACTATGAAATTTTTAAAGGAATCCATGTGCATCTAAGAATGCAAATTTCAAATACTTAAAGAATGCTAAAAGTCCTCAACTTTTTATCCACAATTTCTTTAGTAAAAAATTAGGTTATAGGATGAAGTTCACTTCTCCCAATAATGAGTTATGATTGTCACAATTCATTGGTAAAAAAAATTATTGTAAAGTGAAGTGATCTTTACAATGGTACTATGAAAATTGTGCAATTTTAAATGACTCGGTAGAGAGAGAATTCCTACAACAATACCCTGCTAAACTGTGAGAAAATATTATGAAGAGGATGTAAGATAATTCTAATAAAAATCATAAAGAATCTAACTTCAGTGCAAAGCAATTCTAATCTCTTTAACCCACATTTTCCATAGTCCTCAATGGTTGAAAAACATGTTGTAGAAGGAATGTGTCATAACAATTTATGACTTCAAAACAATACTCCCTTTTTACTTATGCAATTTATGGATTCAAGAGAAGATTTCACAATCCATTCTACTGTTATTTTAAAGAGGAAAATCTCTGCAATTAAATCTAAAAATAAAAAAAACTATTTAAAAGAAATAGAGACAAAGAAATATTTACTAGCACACACTAATTAAAGAGGAAGCAAACACAAATTTTGTACAACAATGTACATCTGTAGCATTGACCATTGCAAGGGGACCATTCCAAGCTTTGGTGTATGCACATAGCAACAAATTAGATGGAGGAAACCAGAGCCTTTTGTATTAATAGAATTTAGCTACATTATGTTCAAAAACTTCTTAAATTCGATTTTTTTAAATGTCTTGAAGTTTGACATGTTTATACATAAGAGAATGTAATTGTTTGAGCCTAAAATCTGTCTTGGATGGATACCATATATGAACAACCTCCTATAATTTCTATATCAAACCTTAGATGAGAGATTTGCTCCCTGAATCAAGAGGAAATCAAAATGTGTTCGTGTTGCTATGTTTTTTCTTATGACAACCACGTGTTTGACCAGCATTGACCAGTGACCTTTGAGTAGTTTCTCATGCTCCAAAATCTCATGAACCATGGTGTAAATACTGGGAACAAAACCCATATTTTCATTTTCTCAAATTCGCCTTGCAAATATGCAAAGCTCGGAGCCATTACATGAAAAATTCACTTCTGGTAATAATGTTGATAAAAATTCGAGAATTTGACAATTTTGCTTAGTAGATAGAAAATGGAAACAAAACTAACAATTTAGGTTTTATATCCTTTATTGATTATGAGTTTAGCGAAAATAGGTACGAAATGCCAAAAATGGAGGAAAGGAGTTGTGAAATAGGGTATAAATGTAGATTTTTATGACAAAAAGGTGAACCCAACACATGACATGGACAAACTGATGGAGCCATTAGGTGCAAGGGATGTTCTTGGTTGTCCAACGCCTCTCACAAAACAAAATGTGCTCTTGAGTATCTTCAATACCCTTATATTGATTTACCAATTCAAAGTCAGTTGTGGACTAGAACTTGGCCTTTATAAACTCAACCACTTGAGCCCATTCTTGTATGTCCCCACAATGTGTCTCCCACCAATGCGCGGGTGTTCCATTTGTGCCAAGAATGTGTCAACTGGACCTGTACCATCAAATCTTGGTGCATTACATAACTCTGATCCAATCCAATGCATTGCCTTTGTAATTTGTGCACATATCCTATTGGAAATTCCCTACAAATTATTATGCCATCTTTCCATAGAATCCTTTAAATCTGTGTCATATGAGCACATGCTTCTTTAGCTTAGTTCACCATCCACTGTAGGATTGGTATAATCTTACATGTGCCTTGCAATTAGATAGATGATCTCAATAATGGAACACTGCACATCCTCATTCATGGGCTCATTATATCTATTGCCCTCATTTGGATACAATGGCGCAATGATGAACAAGATATTTGTTTCAAAGGACATTTTTTGTTTCTTCAAATTCAAAACAACATTGTTTTCAAATGCCAAGTCAATGCCAAGTAAATCCAGGTAAGGATCTTAGTCATCCATGATCTCAATCACCTCAAAGTCTGCTTTAGTCTTCACCCCTTCAATATTTACTTCTACTAGCTTCAGTTGACCGATGGGATATATTCAGTATTGGTTAGTTAGCCTGAGTTGAATGGGGGACCACACCAAGTTTGGCTTGCCCATCAACTCCCAATATTTCTTCAGTAAGATGTTCACATTAGATCCCAAGTCCAACATCACACCATCCATGTCATAGCTTCTGCGTTTAGCTTTCATCTTGAACTTTAATCTTGTGCATTTTTGTTTGCTCAATTGGCGCACATCCCTTTCTGGCAGTAGGGCAGATATAACTACAGTGGTTTCTTCTCCCCCAATACATTTTTTCAACATATGGGTTAACTTCTTTGTAGCTTGAAGCCTCGAGGTCACTTAACATTTTCAAACAACAGCGCAAGAAGTTACTTACTTGGTCATATGCTTCTTCCTCGCGACAAGTGTTGTTGTGTTTCTTCCCGTGTTGTGCATCACAGCTCTTCACGCATCGTTCCTCTATTGCCTTTTTTTCAGCCCGATGAACCTCTTCATGTCTACGGGCTTCTTCTAGCGACCTATGCGTCACATGTTGTATATCTTTCTGCACACAAGTTTCCTCCAATGATTTTTGTGTTGTGCAGTGTAAGTCTTCACAAATGAAATCCTCCTCCAATGATCTTTGTGTGGCACGATGTACCTCTTTACACACTCGGGCTTCCTCCATAGATATGTGTGTCACGCGTTGTAACTCTTTGTGCACGTTTTCCTCCTATAGAGTCGTTTGTGCTTCGTGTAGGAATTGCTTCTGATGTGCAACGTCAAACTTGGGAGGTGATTGTGTCATTTTTCTAATCTTCCCTTTGATGTTCTATCCTAAAATTTCTCCACATTATAAGTCCATTCCCTTCTGGATTCCTCCTCGAGTTACCACTTGCACATCAGCTTCTTCCTCTAGCTTCTTATCTTTGCACGGCTCTGCAGTCACCATATTGTAGTGCACCTTCTTCTCTTCCCACTTTGCCAATAAATCTAGGAAATCTTTCATGGCATGCTCTGTACTGTGATAATACCCACAGAGAGTGTGGGGTTTAGTAAAAAATCGCAACACGTGGCCCACTTCGCCACAATTAAAGCAAATAGGTGATCTACCTCCACCACCACCATATCCTCATCCTCTTCCTCGTCCATATCCTCCTCTTGTACCTCCTTGGTATCCTCCTCTATCTGTGCCTCCACAATCACCACCTTTATGTTCTTCCTAGACCAAGAAGGCATCTATAGTGTGCTCCTGCAACAATTGAAGTGATTGGCAGTTGTTCACTTCCTGCCCCATGGATTTGTAGAACTCGCAAAATAGAGTATGTGTAGTACTATGATATTTATGTAGACTTGGGCATTGAGGAGGTATACGTCCCCATTGTGTACAAATATCACACCACTCAATCTAAGGTCCAGTTGGAAATGGATTCGATGAACCCATCGTCATGTAGATTCCCAACGTGGGACATTTGATCCTGTAGTGGAATTCTATGTGACACATAGTACACCACCCATGCTCGTGCACCACCTTAGCCTTAGCCATATCTTATAATTGCATTATGAGATTTACAAGATGAGATTGTGCCTTTGCCATCCTTGTTGATGTCTCACCACCTCATGGTGTAGCTTCTAGGTGCATCGCAATCTTCATGGCCTCAGCATGACTCGTTACCTTATGTTGGGTGAGCAAGACTCGAATGTGGGGTAGGAGTCTTACAATAAACCACTCTCAATGTTGGATGTTTTGGATCTGAAATGTCAGTCTGTCCAACAATATCTTGAACCATTGATCATAGTCCCATACTATTTCTCTAGCCTGCTACTTGATCTCAATGATACACTCTGATTCTGACTTAGGCTTTTGGAACTCCCTAAGTAGATCTCTCTTAAGTTATTTTAGGGACCTAGTATGTCCTGCTAGTGCAATCACCTTATACTTCATATACCATGTCAGAGATTTGTCTCTGAAGGAGGTATCCAGTTGCGCTATCTTCGACACTTCATCCGTGATTGTCTTTACAAACCATATAGATTCACATGTAAACCAATGTTGTTTCAAATCATCTCTACCCATTCCATGGAACATGTGTAGCCTCAAATTTGTGTCTTGGTTCGCCATACTCAATCTAGTGCTATGTCCTCCCGACTAACTACTAGTTGTTGGTGATAGAGATACTGATACCGAAAATCTTCCTTGCAAAGTTTTGTCGACTTTTACCTCTTCTTCACTCGTATTTTCTCTTCTCCTTTCTTATACTATTTCTTCTTCTACTCATATCTCCTCACTTTCTTCATTTCTTTCTTCTTGATTCAAATGTACAAGGGGGATGGTTCAAAGATGGGGTTCCTTCATCTTCTCTCATTATCTTCGGTGAGGGATCTCAAAGAGATTCCTACCTATAGTCCATTCACAATAGCTAAAGCCTCTTCCTCTTCTTGGAGGGTTCCATCACCATCTTTTACAATGACGACGTTGCTACTCTGCTCCTCATCTTCCTCTAATGTGACTACATCTCTCAATAGAAAAGGAGACCTGACTTCGTCTTCTCTGACCCTACTCCCACTACTTTTGGTATCCTCACTTGATACCCTACCCCTAACACCACATCTCTTTAATGACCTCTCTCCTTTTGTGTTTCTCTTTGGCATAGGACTGTCTCCTGCACATCCTCCTAGTGTGGTCTCCTTTCTCTTCATTATGGGTTTGACCACTCATCCTTCACCCCTTTCTATCTTCTTTCCACTCCTTTGTTTAGATTTCCTCCTTACCTCAACTCTTCTCTCACATCTCTAGGCTCTTTTTCTCTTATGCTATTTTGGGTCCATTCTCTTATCACCTCATCTCATTTGTAACACACCCTACGCCCTTAGTCATCACTTAGGTTGGTGGGATGTTTATTTTTCCTTATATTTTCTCATGACATGTTATCGAATTCATTAGTTGTTTGAGTGAGGACTTATCTTATCACAATTTAAACTATACTAACTATTATCGATTCTCATAGATATTTCTCCACAGAGGTTACTGAGATGTTTAGGTGCTTAAGTGCCCTTGATTAAGCATTCATATTGACTTCTCTCCCTTAGATCCACGAGCTGTGGGTGTTCAGAATATTTATTATCGGAATGCCCAGTCATCTAGGTTGATCTCTTCTCTGATGACAACATCTCAATGGGTCATCCTCTGAAATCTAACAGTCCTCAGATCCAAGGTTCCAATGACTACGATTACGTCAGAGTCTCCACCCACTTGATAGTTACTCTCCACTTGAATACCCATTCGACATCCTAATGAATGGCACCCAATGAATATATAACTTATATTAATTCTTCCCCACACACCAATCAACGATCCTCCTTCATTCTCAGAGTTCCTCCCATTGGAGTGTTCCCACTATGGTTCCACGAACTATTTTGATCATCTCACTCCGAACACACACTCTTCGATGGATCGAATGACCCTCGTTCAACTAATTCGACAGATCAAATGGCCATCGTTCAACTAATCTAATGAATCGAATGACCCTCGTTCAACTAATCCGACAGACATTGTGGTCTTCAAGTTTAGAACATATTACCTACTAAGGTTCTCAAATCCTTCTCTTCGGAATGGTTCTCACTAGATTCAACGATTAGGATCTCTCAGGGCATATATCGATGGATTTATAGGCCTCGAGGTTTCTATCATTGGACTCCTATCTTAGCTCTCCTTCCGAACCTCTGACAACTTGTAACATCCCCGACCATCCACCCACTTGCCGAGAAACGCTACCTCGCGGAAACATTCTCATACTTAAATATATAACATGCATTATTTATAAAGAACAAGCATTAAATCAAATTAAGACATTTGACATGGATTTATTGTTGTCATACAGACTTAAACAGAATTAACAACAATTCAAACTAGCAACGGAATACATGATAATATTACAAGTATCACAGAACATGCATTTTAATTAAGTACAGAATCAAAACACATAATGATACTTATCTTTGAAATTGTAATACACCACCAACTGTGTGCAGACCTTCCACGAACCTCTCAGGCTTAGACGGCGCTGCTCATCACTCTCAACAATAGGTCACCCCCGAGTAGGGACTAAGCTCCACCGGGTAAGGGAATCCTAGGCTAGGCAAGGTCAACGGAAGACACACAGTTTATGAGGAAGGATTCTCTCCCAGGAGCCACTTATGCCCACTGCTCACAAAATCTCATTCCCCACATGCCTGTCCCACCCTAGGAGTATACACCTTCATTGTCACCAAGACATTCCTTCAATTGCTAAACCTCCCTTTCCTTGGGCTTCAGCAACAAACCAGACCAGAATTCTTCGAGCTCTGTGGCAGCTACAAGACTCCTTCCAGGAGTTCTCACTTCCTCTACGCACTCTCTCACCTGGAGAGAGTCGCTCATAGGCCTGATAACCTGCTTCTTCAACCACAACCACCTCTCTCACCTAGAGAGAGTGTTGCACACAAGCCTGACAACTTGATTCTTCAGCTTCGTTCCAACACAAGGAAGACAACAAGGCTCAGCAAGCAACGAATGACGATAGCCAATCACACTCAGCCAAGGGATTGTGTGGCCACAACATCCCACAGTTATAACACACGCAGCATAGGCAATTGCTAAGGTTTCACGAAAGACGTGGGTTGGCTTCAGAGGTGTGTGGCTATGCAGAGATCCACTGTAGAGACAAAACGGTTCTTGGGAAGGATTCAAGTGAACTTAGGCGGAGTATGGAAGGTTCACAGAATGACTTAGGTGACGGATTTTGAGTCTCGGGTGTGTGTGTGAACATTGCAAAGGACGAAAACAGAGGCCACGGAATTCACAGGAATACACCAGTCGACTTCCAATTATGGTTTTTAGGATTGTGTGATAGGAAAATTAAGCAGAGGTTGTTCGTGGACTCCAACGGTTCAGACAACCGACGGCAAAATGGAGGACGAACCCCCATCCCAACTCAATTCTTGGGTTAAATTGCCTGGGCCTGGGCCGACACATGTCTCCCATGAAGTTGCATGCACTCCATCAAGTATGTGTTCCCTTTTGCACATGTTGGGTCTGCATGCGTTGCCTCTCCTAGGACTTAGGATAAAAACATACCTTTCACACCACTTTGGAATAATAATAAATTATTATTCCTAAGGACTTAAGCCCTCAAGCTTAACCCCTCTTCCTACCTCTCATCCCCCTCTCCCTTACCCATACTGTGGAAGCTTAGTCCCCCGTCACTCTTTCTTCGTGGTTGGTCGGCACACGGCGATGTTTATATATTATATTAATGATCTGCATAATTACATATACAAAATCAGGCTCTTGGCCTTAACACTTAGGCTCTCCGGCCTAATAAACACATAAGCCCACCAGCTTATCAATACTCGGCTCACCAGCCTACAAAACATGATTACAATTCATAATATAACTGGGGCACTACCAAGGGATATTACACAACCCCTCTTCTGATAACCTCAGGACTGGATCCAACGATCCAACTCTCTCCATTACAGCTCCAAAAGATCAACAATCCTAGTTGACTCGGAGCTTTCATTATTGGAGTTCCAATGCCACCTCACCCTTGGTCAATCCAACGGTATTACCCTCCGAAAAATGGTCTATATTTGCTCGCTTCACCGAATCAATGACTACAAATCTTCCCGACGTTAAACATTGGTATTCTTCTTAAAAATAGTTCGAGACTGGACTATATATTTTAGGGTCCCATCTAAGTCTTTTTCTGAGCCCTTTCCATAATCTTAAGAGTTATGGAACTACTTTGAGGCAAACTAAGGTTTTCTAACTTCCTCAAGGGAAGTTATTACACATATTGCAAGTTTTTCGCTTAAATCAAGTAGTTATCTTAGGGCTTAAGGCTGCTTAACCTATACAAGTACCTCTTGGACACTAAGGCACTTCTGGCATCTACCAGATGGAAATTTTTCCATAACCTATAAACTTTCCTCTTAAGGAATGGGATTCCCTCAGGACATGAGGTCCTTTATTCTTCACAGGGAACTTCATACACTAGGGCATTCCAATCATTTTCTATGTGAAGGTTATGTCCATATCTTGCAAGCTTTCCTCTTAAGCTGCAAGGTCCTCATGGACACAATCCATCCCTACTTGGCTTAACTTCTCGAGCTATAAAATTGATGGTAAAGGCAAAAAAACTCATTCCACCTTACTCAGGAATTCAATTCATCATTTACATGCATTCATCTTTCCCATTAAATCATAAACCACACATTTACATCATTCATATACATTAGACAGGTCAAATAACACTTATTTGTTCAAGGAAATAACCACCACCAATTAACTGAGAGAGGACGTCTTTCCTCCCAACCTTAGGCCATACTGTAGGGTGCCTTCCTACAGTATGCCACCCTTGTTCTAAGACATGATACGACAAGGGAAATGATTAAGTTGGTTCCTCGAGTTTAGTATGATCCAGGAAGGTTACTATCCTTCCTCCACTGACAACAACATAATTTTCCCCCTTCCCATTGAGCTCAGGACTTCCACAGGCTTATAAGGTACCTTCCCAATTGGATTTCCTCTGCACAAGGGAGTCCCTTCTCTGCTATACAGTCCCTCAACGACCTCCCCTTACTTGTGTCAGTTTATGTCTAGTAAGTACCAAGTTGCAATCCTCTATTGCTCATGTCTGGATCTGAGTCTTCTCTGTTTCAGGGTGATCATCGATGGACGATCTTCCTATTTTCTTCAAGGAAAGTTCTCCAACTTCTTTTATTCATCAATCTATGCCAACGAATGCCTCTTTTCATTGTGTCATTTGCCTATG
>ML833869.1:27497-51603 GCA_009831015.1 Picea engelmannii
GAAAGAAGTCACATTTACTAAATTTAGCATAGAGTTGATGCTCTCTTAGCACTTGCAGCACAAGTCTAAGATGCTCTTCATGTTCTTCTCTATTCTTAGAGTAGATTAAAATGTCATCAATAAAGACTAGTACAAATTTATCTGAAAATTTACTGAGTACATTGTTCATTAAGCACATGAAAGTGGTAGGGGCATTGGTTAACCCAAATGGCACTACCACAAACTCATAGTGATCATACTGTGTCCGGAAAGCGGTTTTATGGATGTCTTCACCCTTGATTCGGACTTGATGGTAACCTGACCTCAAGTCAATCTTTGAGAAAACAGACACACCTCCCAACTGATCGAATAGATCATCGATCATGGGCAACAGGTATTTGTTCTTTATGGTTACTTTATTGAGTTGTCTGTAATCTATGCACAGTCTAAGGGTGCCATCCTTCTTTTTCACAAACAGGACTGGTGCTCCCCATGGGGACACGCTGGGTCGAATATAACCCTTGTCCATCATTTCTTTCAATTGCAGTTTGAGTTCAACTAACTCAGGTGTGCTCATCCGGTAGGGTGTTCTAGACACCGGCACCGCTCCTGGTGCAAGTTCTATTGAGAAGTCAATATCTCTTCTCGGAGGTAGACACGGTACCTCGTCTGGAAACACATCTCTGTATTCTCTCAGGATAGGAGGATCTTCAGGGCTCGGTTTAGCACCTTCGATTGTTTTCAATACCTATATTGCATATAGGGGACATCCCTTTCGACAATACTTCCTCATTTGCAGGGCTGATATTTGTCTCACCGAGACTGGTTTTCGGATCCCTTGGAGGGTTATCCTTCTTCCTTCTGTGCTCACACATTCTAAGGTCTTATGGTAACAATCCAATTTGGCTTTATGGGCGGCCAGCCAGTCCATACCAATCAACAGATCGTACGATCCCAGGGGTAATACGTTAAAGGTTGCCTAGGTGGGGAATTCACCCAACATTAACTGGCAGGCTGGTATGACCTCTACTACCTTTATTTTGGTGCCAGTGACTAACTGTACCAACCATGGTTTAGTTTTCTTCTATGGCTGTAGTTTACACTTATCAACAGTTCTAGGGGCTATATAACTCAAATTTGAACCAGGTTCAATCAAAACAGACACTAGGTGGTTGAAAATCATACCTTCTATTTCCACCACTGAAGCTTGGTGGCCAGCTTGGTTATTATCCAAGGCTGCATAAATATGTGGCACACTCCTTGCCACATCGTTGACTGTGGTCGCTTCCTAAAGGTTATAAACTTTCCGACTGTTCTGTTGTTGGTGTAGACAGTCTCTCCGGAGATGCTCTCCTCCGCAATCCCAGCATTCCAAAGGTTTCCTCTTTGGGTTATAAGTCTTTACTGGTATAGGTCCATAAGTTTTATTTCCATCCACCGAGGGAAAGTTCTGTTGGAGTACACTCCGAGTTGGAAAGTTCATTCCGTGGTTCTTCTTGTAGTTTTTCCATCCCGAGGATTTGCTCCCCTTTTTCTGAAATCTCGAACCACTCTTATGTTTCCAGTCTCCACGAGACTCTGCCCGATGTCCATATTGTTCATGACAATATGTTGCCTTTCATATAGTGTCTTCTAAGGTCTTTGGCTCATCGAATTCAATTCGGTTCCGGTATTCCTTGGGTATCCCATTGATGAAGCACTGTGCCTTCGCCTTCTCTGCCTTGATGTAGGGTACATATCTCAGTAAGTCGAGGAATTTGTTGACATACTCCTCCATAGTAAGTTGTCCCAATTTGAGTTCATAGAACTCTTTAGCCTTCTCGTCAAAATACCTCTCAGACAAATACTTCTTCCGGAAGTACTTCTCAAACCGTTTCCAAGACAGGTCCTCCTCACAGACCCCTTTCATATTCTTAAGGTCTTCCCACCAGATGGAAGCCTTTCCATTCAAATTGAAAGTGGCCACTCGGGCCTTCAAATTCTCTGAAAAATCATGGACCCTGAAGTATTTCTTCAGTCCAAGTATCCAGGCCTCGGCTTCCTCTCCCTTCTTTATCTCACCGTCGAAGGAGGGAGGTTTGGCCTTCCTGAATTCCTCAAATTTATGACTCTTGGAAGTCTTTCGCTTCTTCTGTTTTCTGCGAGAATAGGAACTGGTCCTGCTGCTGGAAGAGCCTTCTAAATCACTGAATTCCTTCTCAGTGGAATCGTTTGGCACTGGTCCTTTACCTCTGGGGTGGACCTTTCTTGACATGCTTCTCTCAGTATGGCCACTGATACGACCATGATTCTGCATCTCAGGTTCATGCTGCATTTTTCGTTGTAGGTCGGATAAGCTCTGCAGTAAAACTGCATTAATTTTGGTTTTCTTTTCTTGTTCTTTCATAATTCTTTCATTATCGGCCTTGCAACTTTGCAATTCGACCATGAGACTCCCCACAGTCTCAGCTAGGTCTGGAGGGGTTCCTATTGCTCTTCTTTCATCAGACTCTTCGTCCCTGTTGTGGGAGCCTGCTCCCACCTTTTGGTGAGTCACCATACTCTGCGTCTGTAGATTCCCGTGGTTGATCGTCCGCTTGAGTGAAAAGACAAACGTTGGCTATTAGTAGAGAGTTAAATTCATTTTTATAATTTGCGCATAAATTCATAACTCTTTCACATGCATACACAGTCGAGTTCTCATTTCCCAGGTTTTTAATCCTGGGCAAGAGAGTTAAGTCAGGGGATTACTCCTCATAGAAGTACTTCGAACGAAGTTTATGCGCGACTCGTGCATGATCCCAATCAGGCCGAGTGTTGTAACCATGCTCTGATACCACTTTGTAACATACCCGCTATCTAAATTTAATTTTTCTGGTCCTTTGTCGGACTCGAACCCCTAAATAACCGTGGAGACCCAGCGTAAGCTGGCTCTTTCTCTCTCCTGCATGACCTTCTGCACCTTGAACGCAGTCTTCCCTGATTTTAATTTCAGGTTATCGGGGTTTCGTCTTTCCCGTTGTCAAGAGTTCTTGTATTCTGTAATTCACGGTCACCGATGAACTCCTTTTTGGCCTTAGCCCCTCCCTGGCTAGGCTCCTAGTCCACAAGACCATGCACTCAAGACCGCAGCCTTATAGCTTTCCTTATTATCGGGGTTTCGGGTTTTCTAATATCAAAGTGCATATGCACCTTGGATCCGCGATCCTCCGATTTCTGACACGCTCCAACGTTCGCTAGTCCCCTGGGCCAGTCTTTTGGGGTCCATACGACCTCCCTCTATATGACCGCCACCTTACCTCTCGTCGGAGTTTCGGGGTTTTCAATGCCAAAGTGCATATGTCCACGGGATTCTGGATTCCTCGAATCCCAACTCTCCGGTTTGCTGACAGCTGGCCCCTCACGGTGGCACTATCCTCCTTCTCCGATGGGTTGACAGCTGGCCCCCACTCATCGGGGTTTCGGACTTCGCGATTCTGAAATGCAGAGATTTCATGTCCACGGAATCCCCGATATGCCGATCCCCAACTTTCTTCGGATCTCCAACAAGCATCCCAAATGGATGGACGATCCAGGGTAAGCCCCAGTCCATGCGACCACCTCTCGTATGACCGCATCCATATACTTCTATCGGGGTTTTGACACTCGTGATGTACCAACAACTCAGTTCACCAACCCCCGATTCCTGACACGTTCCTCTGCCACCCTAGCCTCCCAGGCTAGGTCTTGAGTCCACGTGACCCATGTCTCCGTGACCACCACCTTCCCTCTCGTCGGGGTTTCGGACTTCGGAGTTTCACAATGTATGGACTTCTCATCCCCATGATTCCCGATCCTCCGAATCTCGACTGACTGACAGCTGGCTCCCACTTATTAGAGTTTTGCAGTTCGCGATCCCTAAATGCATAACCACTTTCTCACCAGGATCCCCGATATCCCAATGACCCAAACACCGATCAACAACTTCATGTCGGGCCTTTCCCTGATGGCACCGATTGCTACCACGCGTCCTCCTCAAGATGGACGATTCTGATCTCTTTGGGATTTCGAGACTTGTAATGTCCCAATTCCTTTGACCTTAGGAACTCCGATTTCCCGAATACCGATATCCCGATGAAGGTCGGGACATCTGCATGGTGTAAGAAGGGTTAAACCCCATGCACCTCCTATCTGATCTGACGGTTGACGGGTAAATGGGCCAAGATCTAACAGCCTAGATCCATTCCTCCCGCGCACACTCCCGAGACTAGACTCTGAGTATCTTAACCCGGTCCAACGGCTGACGTGATTTCCAAATAAGATCCAACGACTCAGATTGTCCCTCCTTATGTATTCCTCCACTACTTCGTGGATGTGGAAAGACCAATGGTTCAAATGTTCTCCTAGGCCTTGGGATCTACGATCCCAATTTCCTCGATGTTCACGAAGGTAGAGGGGAAAATGGGGCAAGGTATGTAACACCCTGGTTACTTTCATCAGTCTAACAGTCGTGAATGGCTATGGGTCATCCGACGAAACCTCGTTCGTCGATTTGTTACTTATCCCTACACTACTATTTCGGAACCTTAAGAGGGTCATTCCTCCTCGCACAGGGTTATCAGGACTTGCCCATTTAAGTCCCTTCTTCCCGGTTCTTGGAAAACCTTTCCAAGGAGGGAATCTCTGTGAAGAGTTCTATTCCGAGGCCTTTCTGGAAATAGACAAAGGTAAACAACTTTCCGAGGACGGGTTGGAAGCCTAACTTAGTTCAACCTAGGCATACTTAGATTCATTTATCAACGTAATTCATGCATGGTTTCCTCTGTCATAAGCATATAGCTATATATTCTTATCAAAACACTGCACAGGCATTTTTATACTGTAATCATTCATAATTTCACAGTTCTATGAGCATATATACCAGTATATGAATTTCAAGACACAATATGTAAAACACTTATCAGAAATAACACCGGAAGTGTGTGCAACTGCTGAGAGGAGTGCTCGTTTCCACCCAACCGTAGGCGTAGCGACTCCTAGCAGATTTACCACTAGCCACCCCCAAGTTGAGACCATGATGCTCTGAGACTGCGTCTCTCCGTCTGCCAGTGACCTGGAGCGAAGGTTGCAATCCTCCCTCTCTGCTATCACCCACTCTGCATAAAATTCCAGAGTTCCCCTCGCGTCTACCCTCCTATTCGCTTCTACCATATGCCTTATCCTCTCGCGAGGTTGCGTGTGGCACGATTACCCTCGCGCCGATCAGGCCTGATGGCTCTACGGATGGGCGGTTCACCATCCCATCCCTCATCAAGCTATCCGCCTACCAGCCTGCGAGGCATTGAATTTTAGGGCCAGTGAGCCGCTTTTGGTTCCCCGAGCCAGTGGAGTCCAAATATGGTATTTAATTCTCAGTGGAAGTTAACGCCACCTTTTCAGGTGCCTTCCACCGCCATCGTGGTCTCTTTTCTGCACATCCCCTCTCAGCAGTCCTGCAATAAGTTCAAAATGTCATTCACATTTATGAGTTTGCCATAGTTCTTGGCCAGTCTAGTTATATTTACAAACTGGGGGAAACAGGGTGTTACAGGTGCAGAGTGCTGCAAAGATAGATTCAAGCTGGGTGGTAAGTTCTTGTTTGACTTCCTCCATTGAGGATTGCATGGTTGTATTTATGGTAGCATTGATGGACGAATCGATGGAGGCAACATTAGCATTGAGTTTTTTTACTTCTTTTTGGGTTTCTAGAAAACTGGATTGCATGGTGTTGAAGCGAGCTTCCAGGTCTTGGCTACAGGTATGGGCCATGAGGATGGGTGAATTGAAAAGGGGCGGGTGGGATCAATTTTTTTTTCTAAAAATGATATGGATGAAAGTGACAAGGGTGGAGAGATGAATCCTCAAATGTTTAACCAGAAAGAGATGTGTATTTACTTGACAACCTGAACACAGTTGCGCAGGGCAATAGATATGGTCTGTTGCGCGGCTATAGCACAGGGAAAACCCAAGGGTTAGGTATTCAAGGGTTCTACAGACAAGGGTTTTCCCTGTGCTATAGCTCTCTGATATACGTGCGGGGTCCAACAGTAGTACTCGGCCCAATATCTCAGAGCACTAACTAAGGAGGATAGACCATACCCTTAGTTGTACTACCCGACTACCCAGGTACTAGAGAGTATCTTCCCGAGTGATTTTCTCGGTGACACTATAGCAGTCCAGTGGCCGATAGGTTTATCTAAAGAGGGCTTTAGGAAATCTAGGCCGATCCGTACACAGGTGTTGTCTAATGTGCTACCACTCGAAGGGGTACCAACAGGGGTTACAAGGGTGGCCAATAGATGTGTGCTTAAGAACCACTTGTATTTCCTACGTGTATGAATCCCTCAACCACGGGTTTATGCGCATAACGATAGATCTTTATGGTTTAAAGATGCCAGAATACGTCTCTACCCTGGAAAAAAAAAATCCCACAATTTCTGCCAAAGAAAGTGCTCTGATACCACTTGCAAGATACTAGATATATAAAATATGCAGAACATAAATAAAATGCTAGAAATGGCAGAATAACAGTAAAATATCCAGCATAATCTCCACAATAACACAAAAATGATATAAGAACAGCAATAGAAATAGCACTTTGATTCAAAAAGCAATGTTCATAGGTCTCTTCGAGGGGGCAACCTCCAATCGAGTAACACTCTGTTACAATAATCTCCAAGCTAGGGTTTTCATACCATCGACCCTTATTTATACAAAATGTCTATCAAGAGAAGCATCTAGAGGAATATCCTTCCAGAAGCAGAAGCTTCTATTAGGTCTTCTTACATCTGCCTTATTCTATTTTATCGAAAGGCCTTATTAATATTGACCTTTATTACATCCAAATATATTAATCTACCTATGTTCGGGTTAGGACCCCAACAGGTTCGTCTGGACTCCCTGTTAGTCGTATATTATTTAAACAATAGTTACCATGTGTGAGACCCTACTCTACTCCGATGATTCCTACGGGTATGACTTATGGAACGATACTTTGATTTTCTTACTTATAATCATATACCTAGAAGTTCTAATTATGTATATGATGCATATGATAATTATGTTTTACATTGGCATTTGTCACATAACTAAAATAAAGAAAACACATTCATGTATATACACATTGTAACATATATAAGTAAAGTCGAGGACCAAAGATTTTGTATTTCATCTTTTCAAAAAATACGGTGTCATAGTACAAAATGGGGCTCACACCCTCAAAATACATATATGGACGATATATATATGACCATGGGATCTACGCCTATGGCGCCGGATGTGTATCATGATAGCACAGTATAACGTTTGCGAGACGCCGAAAGAGTTGCACCCACGCATGAGGCACACCCACCACATGTCGTTGCATAGCCTCTAGCAGATCCTCCACCTGAACCATATGAATCATGTGTGTCAATCGAGATAGGTTTCCCTTGTACATTTTGTAGCACTCTATCCACATCTCCTCCCGCATGCTCATCTCCCCAGCTCCTTCGTCGATGACATGGGAATCCATCTGGTCATTGTGGACCTACATCTACGTGAAAAAACCATTGTTAATACTTGATACCATACAAAAATATTTGTGTTTTTTACTCTTTTTGAAAAAACAAAAAAAATTAAATATATAAAAGCATTTCTTACCAATATCACCATAGGTAGATCCTGGTGGCAAAGACATATCTGGATCCCCTCTGTAGTCGATCCCAACAGAGGGGTAGTCGTCAATGGCTATGACCTATTGGTGCCACCAGAAAAAGAACTCCTTGTTGTTGTAGATTTTAACCGTGTACAATATTTACTGCAAACTGATTTTTAGTAAAAGAATAGAAAATATACAATGACAAATACAAACATTACACAGAGATTTTTCCCCTGGAAACCCAAACCGGGAAAACCAACATATTCTATATTCTTTCATTGTGATACATTGTTTACAATACAATATACATACAGGAGCTAGCGGCATCCAAAACCCTAACCCAATGACTTGGATTAGTCAACAACCCTAATTCCTTAACCAAAAATAGAAAACCATCGACAAAAACCATGTGTCGAAAAACTGCCCAATAATGGACACGAAAATCGAGGCAACACAAAAAACAAGGCAAAAATGTGACATGTTTCCTGAGGCAAAAAAAAACTCGGGGGCACTGCCCCTGCACCCACTAAGGGTTGGATATAACACATACCCAACATTCTCCCACTTGTTGTTTTCTTTGCATATAGAGGGTTGCAAGATTACATAGTCAATAATCCAAGGCAATAATGCCCATGGATCCTCTACACCAAGAGAACTTCTCAGTGCTCACAGATTTTGTTAATGAATCAACAACATTCTTGAAAGTGTACACCTTCATCAACAACACTTTCTTTTCTTCAACCGTGTTTCTCACAAAGTGATATTGAATATCAATATTCGTTGTCTTTGAATGATAAGCCGAGTTCTTCGCCAGAAAAATTGCACTCTAACTGTCACAATCTATCCTTACAGCTTGTTGTACCAACCCAATACATGAACACAATCTTTTTAACCATACTACTTCCTTACTTGCATGAGTGGTTGTCATGTATTCAACTTATGTAGTTGAAAGTGCCACTACAACCTATATTTTGCTCATCCAACTTATTGCTCCTCCAAACAGGTTAAACACATACCCACTTATAGATATCCTATGATCCAGATCTCCAGTCCAGTCTGCATCCACAAAGCCATGTATATCCAACACTCTATCCAATCCTGGTTTTCCTTGGTAGCACAATCCATAGCTAGCAGTGCCACGCAAATACTTGAAAACCCCTTTTACTGTTGTCCAATGCTCCTTCTCTGGTTTTGACATATACCTGCTCAAAACTCCCACTGCATGTGCAATGTCTGGTCTAGTACAGACCATTGCATATATCAAATTGCCAACTACACTCGCATATGGAACACTAGACATGTCCTCCTCCTCTTCCCGTGTCTTGGGACACTGATCTGCAGATAAATTTACACCAACAAGAATAGGAACCTTGACCTGTTTGCATTCCTACATATTAAACCTCTGCAATATTGTCTCGACATATTTTCTCTTATTTAACCAGAGTTTCCTCTTTTTTCCGATCTCTTTTAATTTCCATGCCCAAAATGAAATTTGAATCACCGAGATCCTTCATGTCAAATTTAGAGGACAACTAAGTTTCCACCTCCTGGATAATCTCCTTGTTGTTTCCTATTAGTAACATGTCATCCACATACAAGACCAAACAAATCAAATGATCACCAATTAGTTTAAAATACACACAATGATCATGTTTGCTTCTTGTGAAGCCAAGTCCCAACATATAAGTATCAAATTTTTTATACCACATCCTTGGTGATTGTTTTAAACCATACATGGACTTTTTTATTTTGCATATCAGCTCCTTCTTTCCCTTCACAACAAATCCTTCTGGCTACTTCATATAGATTTCTTCTTCCAGATCCCCATGTAAGAATGTTGTCTTCACATCCATCTGTTCTACTTCAAAATCAAATGCAACAACAACTGATAACCAAAATGTTATAGAAATTAACTTGGCAACAAAAGAAAAAATCTCACCAAAATCAATTCCCTCAACTTGGGAATAACCCTTTGCTACTAACCGAGCTTTGTATTTCTCCACTTTTCCTTCTGCATTCAGCTTCCTTTTAAATACCCATTTGCTTCCAATGTGCTTTCTTCCAGTCAACAACTCCACTAGATCCCAAGCCTCATTCTGATCCAAGGCTGCCATTTCTTCATCCATGGTCTTTTTCCAGAGCTTTCCATCCTCTGAATCCACTGCCTCCCTGACAATTCTAGGATCATCATCAGTAATAGACAAAGAAAAAATTTGAATGGAAATCGAATGGAGTATACCTTTCCAGTAGCCTTATTTCTTGAACCGATCTTTTCAATACTAGAGTATGAGGATCTTCTTCTTCTGATTCTTGTTCTTCTATAGAGTCTGATTCAACATCCTTTAAATCAAACTCTATTTTCTCTGGTTCTTCCTTAATTAGTAGGACTTCCTTTTTAGCAACATCATTCATTTATCTAAATACCACATCTCGACTATACACTACCTTCTTAGTTTATGGGTTCCAAATCTTATAACCTTTGAGACCATTTTTATACCCAATAAAGATACACTTTTCAGCCTTCTTATCTAGCTTACTCATGTTTTCCTTTGGAACATGAACATATGCATCACAACCAAATACCTTGAGATGTGTGAGAGAAGGTTTCTTACCAATCCATACCTCTTGTGGAGTCTTGTCATCCAGTATTGATGGGGGTGATTTGTTGACCAGATAACATGCAGTACCCACTGCCTTTGCACATAATTCTTGCCCTAACCCGACACCACTGAGCATGCACCTTGCCTTTTCCATCAACGTCTTGTTCATCCTTTCTATGGTTCCATTCTGTTGAGGTGTATATGGAGTAGTATTTTGCCTTGCTATACCGCACTTCTTACAGAATTCTTCAAATTCATTCTCGCAGAACTCTCTGCCATTATCTGTCCTCAATACCTTAATTATTTTCTCTATTTGATTCTCAATAAGAGGCTTAAACTCTTTAAACCTGTCAAAGACTTCAGATTCATTCCTAAGGAAATATATCCAAGTTTTCCTCGAGAAATCATCTATAAATCAGACATAGTACACAAATTTTCCCAATGATGGGACCGACACAGGTCCAAAACATCACTGTGAACTAGCTGTAAAATTCTTTTTGCCCTCATTGCACCAGAGGCGAATCTTACTCGATTATGCTTTCCATATACACAATGTTCACAGAAATCAAAATCCAGAGAGCAGTTAGACATACCTTCAACCATACCTTTACCATGTAGTAGTTGAAGACCCTTCTCTCCGATATGCCCCAGTTTTTGATGCCACATCATAACCTTTTCTCCAGAGACTGTAGGAGTTCTTTCTTCTTCAATTCCAATATCAAGTTCAATGGAACTATTACACCCATCAGTAATAGTGCTTCCTTGCAGCTTATATAGAGTTCCAAACCAAACTCCCTTGAACAAAACCATTGCTGCTCAAACCATCCTACAAGTTTCCTTTTCAAGTATTGTTTTCACCCCTGCATCATCCATTTTTCTTACATAAATCAAATTTTTGTCCAATCCTGGGATGTGCAGAACACCAAGTAGTGTTCTAATCCTTCCATCTATGAGCCTCAACTTGACTTTTCCTCGACCTATGATTCTGGTTGCCGAGCCATCACATAGGAAAACATTACCTTCATCATACCTTTCATATTCATAGAACCACTCCCTGTGGAGAATCATATGAAACGATGCACCTGAGTCAACCAACCATGCCTCATGATCTCCATGTGTGCTTGAAGAAGCCAAGTACACATCCCCTCCTTCTTCCTTGGAGGTCTTTTCTTTTGTAGAAGGAAATTCTTCAGATCCCTTCTTTTTCTCAACTTTTGATCTACACTACTTCTTGTAGTGCCCTTCTTTTCCACATCTCCAACATACTTTTACAAACTTTCTGGGAGATTTATATCTACCCTTAGACTTAGATATCCCACTTGAGAACTTAGATCTATTTCTTTCCTGGGAGCGTCCTCTTGCAAATAATGTGTCTATGCTCTGTCCATCCATATTCTTTCATCTCATCTCCTCCGACAATAAGGATGAGAACACTTCATCAAACTTCAAGGCAGTTGTATTACTACCTATGGCCACAACCAGACTATCCCACGAGTCTGGTAAAGAACACAGTAAACCGATACACGTATCTTCCTCTTAAATTTTAATCTCAACAGATACTAACTGACTTACCACAGTATTGAAGGCGTTCAAATGCTCTGCCACCGAGTCTCCATCTCTCATCCTCAGGTTATACAACTTCTTTGTCATAAATAGTTTATTTACTTCCCCTGATACAACTTCCCCAACTTATCCCATAAATCCTTGGTTGTAGCTTCCTCTGACACATTCAGTAATATTGAATTTGAGAGACACGATTAGATTGTGCTCTTCGCCTTCTGATCCAACTTTTTCCAGATATTTGTTGAAGTTCATGTCGGTGAAATACATGGATCTACCTCGATCCACTGATCTCTGTCCATCAATAGATCTTCCATCTTGAGCTTCCACAACTCAAAACTTTGCCCATTAAACTTCTCGATCTCCATTTTTGAATTGTTCGCCATTTCTTTTCACCTGAAAAATCAATACCACGTATCTCCCACTGTAACAAGGCTTATCATAGTCTCGAGCCAAACCCTTGACCACAAAGGCGTCCCCTTGAAGCCAACAATGCTCTGATACCAAATGTAGATTTCAACCTTGTACAATATTTACTGCAAACAGATTTTCAGTAAAAGAACATAAAAGATACAATGACAAATACAAACATTACACAAAGATTTTTCCCCTGGAAACCCAAACCGGGAAAATATATTCATTCATTATGATACATTGTTTACAATACAATATACATATAGGAGCCAATGACATCCAAAACCCTAACCCAATGACCTGGATTAGTCAACAACCATAATTCCTTAACCAGCAATAGAAAACCATCAGCAAAAAGAATGTGCCAAAAAACCACCCAACAATGGACATGAAAATCGAGGCAACATGAAAAATGAGGCAAAAATACGACACGTTTCTCAAGGCAAAAAAAATTATCGGGGGCGTTTCCCCTAAATCCCCCCTCACGGGGGGGGGGTGTCACCACCCTGCGCGCCTAGCGCAACGTAGACACTACTACTCGTGCAAAGAATATAACACATACCCAACAATTGTAGGGGGTTGGCACCCTACCACCTCCTAGATGCCTCATAATGTCGGTCCACCATGACATGGCTAGATCATGCGATCTATGTGGAATGATCTCTACTCTAGGGCTCAAACCTATAACTCACTAAAAGAAAAAACTACACAAGATAGATGCAACCCTGAAGTTTCTCTTCCTCCCTTGTTTGCAATCCGTCAACTGACTCCTCATGTTAGTAAGCAGTGAGGTATGCTAGTCATAAATAGTGGGTCGTAAGCACTCCACTGCGTAGAACATGAGTGGCCTTGAAGCCTGGTGCAACGAGGTCGACCCCAAGATCCATGTAAGAATAGGTACGACGATCTTCAAACTCAGGTTCTCGATTGGCTTGATTGGGAGTTGGCTCCCTACTTCATCTGTGCCTGCAACATAGTGGGTGGCAATGTAATCCTCCATAGTCATACCACCCCCATCCCCCCGGGACTTGAGATTCACTACCTTGCCCCGATGAGACAATCCTGCAATGAAATATATGTCGTCCACTTGAAGGCCTTTGTCTCCTGATCCCAATAGTTTATGAGCATCTGGAGTAACCTCACTTGAGCCCTCATTCATTTGAGAGCCCAAATTTTGTAAAGGCCACATCTTTTTAGAGCTAGTTGGGCCCTGGCATTCCTTTCCACTATTGCATCTATCTCTTCATGCTCCCTCTCTCACCATTCAAGCACCATCCTGCCAAAGGAAAGTCATTTTTTGAGTTAAATTTTATAAAAAATATTGTTTGTAGACTTGTACGCGGGCTATAGTGTTAACAGTCACATATAGGGCCGCATATACGCGAAAAAGATTTTCTTTGCCTGCGTACATGCTTCCATGTACGTGACCCAATAAACTACCATTTGAGTACACCCTAACTCACACCTTGAACCCTCTAATATTAAAAAATTTTGATATAAAATTGAATTTTAATCCACTGAAAATGAAGAGGAAGGGAAGGGCACTTACTTGGTCCAGACAGTAGCTAATTCGGTTGATCATAGCTCCCGCAATCAACATTTGAAGATCGAGGGGAAAATGGCCTAAAATGCACTATGTGGGTGAAAAACTCAAATGGTATGGTAAAAAGTCTATTTTTTACTATTAGTAGAATTTTTTTACCCATTTCATATAGTTTGGGCTGATATTTTGACCTTATGGACTAATGGTACAATGGAAAGAGTTGGTTTTGGTGGTTTTGTCCAGGAATTTTCGCGATTTCTAGTGTCATATCGCTCGTTCGTGACTTCGGTAGGTATTTCCTTTCACCATCATATAAGATAGGTTGTCGCTCCATTTTTCATTTTGCATTATCCTATGACTGTGATCCATATGCCTTAGGTGCAAACCCATTTACTAGCGACATGGAACCTGCTTACTACTACTAGAAGTGTCATTATTAAGTGGTAGAGGCTTAGCAAACATGGGTGCCCTAGTTAGAACCTTTGTGTCATTTGGTGCCCATGCAGAAGTTATTCCATAGGACTGGGAGTCCCTTATAGTTCTGATATGACTTTGCGTTTGAACCCCATATTCTTACTCACAAGCATTTTGACCTTCACCTACGGGACTCCCACCGAGTCTTGTTTGAGCTCTTTTCCAACTCTCTCAAAAGCGAAAAGATTGTTGAGTGAACTTGTCTCTTTCACACTCGTTAAATGGCTTTGAAAGAACGTCTATTTGATGTAAGTTTAACCCTTTTTCGGACCAAGTAAACTAATTACGAAAAAGGAACACTCTAGTCAACATTGGCTAGAAGAGTTCTCCTAGGTATTATTTTATACTTTTTTGGGCCTAAGGGACTAAATCTACGAAAAAGGACATTCTTTGGAGTTAATTTATAATTGCATTCCATTATCTCGCTTACAGTATTGAGCCTATTGTTGATTCTCGGTTTCTCGTTATAAGCCTTTTACCTCATCAATTTGCACCACCAGCCAAGCAGAGCCTTGTTTATATCCTTTGCAGCTTAACACCCTATACCCTAAGAGGAAACATTCCACCGAGTGTCCATGCCCCACATGCATTTCCTTGCATTGAAGCATAGGTATGTTCCACTGTTTGGAACTAGTTGCTTACTCGCGACACTCGTTTCCTCTCTTGTATCATATCATTAATTTGCCTATGAAAAAAAAAAAAGACGGGCGGGAAAAGAATATTGTCTCATATCGGCAAGAGTCATGTCACCTTTGAACATAACACAAACTTTTGAGTTCACTTGTTATCCAAAGTTTGGGTTTAGCATGACCTTAGGAAGTTGAGCTCGTTACTTAGAGTTTACTCCTCCGACTGGTTATTCTTCTAGTCCCTATGGAGAGTTTGATGATGCCACCTGCATCACAAAGTTTCATCATCAAGTCTCTGCTGCCAGAGTCCTCCATATGTGTCATGCTCTTGTTCAAAGGAATTCTATAAGCCTGTGTCAACCATTTCTCATAACTCTTGACTTTGCATGTCGGCCATACCCTCAATGCGTCTCAGAGTCACATGACGTTGTAGTCCTATCATGCACCCTGGTCCTACTTTCATTATGGGTAGGTAACCTTGAAACCAGTAGTCAACATCTCCTCATTGGTCCCTGACTAGGGGGTTTCCCTTGTGTTCAATGGTAAGAAATCTATTCACACATTGGGATTCATGCAGTGTCTTGGATGCCATTAACGTTATTGGTGGTTTCCTTGCCTTTGTCGACAATCTTCCTTATTGGTTGCTATTCAGAGGGTCTTTTTCATGCACTACTTGCATCTGGTGCATGCAAAATACGCATAGGGTCGTTGGTTCGTGAAACATCATATTCGTCTGAGCTCCTCCTAATCATCAAGCTATTGCTTTGTACCTCATGTTGAATGATGAGAGATGCCCTAATGCTCTCCTTTCAGCAAGTCTCCTTCCATCGACTTCAACTCATCTATTCTGGAAATGAGACCTAGAGTCCTATGAGTACTTACAAGCTTGCAGTCATTAGTGGCAGGTTCTCTCACCATCAATAGTTGGGAATACATCAATGTCTCCTTATCGATGGATTCTTCAAGTGTTCGACCTCAACACCCTTATTCACACTTGTAAGAATGTACTCGGTGCCTTGATACCTACGTTCATTATCGATAGGTTGTCTCATGTTTGTTAACAATATACCTTAATGATCGATAATCAAATGAAGTCTCATTGTGTTCGACATCAACTCCTCTTTTCACATGATGTAGACTTGCACCTTCGACGGATAGTGTAGAAGACCTCCAGCTTACAGTAGCAATATTCCTATTTTGTTGTTGTCTTTCATTGGATAAGTACCTATATGACTTCAGTGATCATGGGAGATCAGATTGTACTCTATTGTATACAAATATCTTCAGATTGATTTTGAGACTGGTTTCCATTGGGCCTTGTTCGTGACTACGAAAACCTATGGCACGTGTCTACTTTGTATTGCCTATTCATGGTCGTGAAAAACTATTTGGTATATTTCCACATGGATCTACAGTGTAATTCAAATTGGCAACAATGTGTACAAAGTCATTATGGATTGTAATATTCTCATGTGCAACTAGCACTTCCAGTTGAGTCTCCATTACTCCACTTCTGGGAATTATAATGTATTTTGGCCATCGCAGATACTCCTTTGACCTCACACATTAGGGGGCATTTGTTATAGCAAATTTTACCTCACCCCATGTAACTTGCTTTGATGGCCTTTCCATTTCCCTGTGCAGACTTGAAGTCCCCCTTTGTACCTTCCAAAGCAAAAAAAGCACACTTTTCCACATTTATGCACCGTACCAGTTAGACAACATGCGTATACACAAGTTGCTCCATTACAACCCACGTACATCAGGTTTGGTGCTCAAAATTAAAAATTATGTCGGGTTTCCATGTCACGTCACAACATCCATGATCCTTGACCTTCCATATACTAGAGACGCTCCGACTCGGCCCTTCAGTTCCATTTGAAGGCTATAAATTGAGCCATATCCAAGCCATGGGGAGGAGGAGAATTCAACTTTTGAGAGAAAAGATACTCTGGAGAAATTTCGCTTCACATTGAGTCTGCATCCCTTTATCCTTAAAATTTTGAACTCATTGCTCATCCCCCAAGCTCTTCCTTTTTTGATGGAGAACCTCATTGTCTCCTTTATATGAGCTTGCCTTTGGTGGAGGATTGAAGTGGTGGAGGCCCAGTTGGAGGGACTTAGTTTCTCGGTTCTGAAATGTGCCGACACAAAAGTTTGTCACCTATCTACTTCTGTTGATTAGTTTAATAGAAATACTCTTTTCTCGTCCAATTTATATCTTGCAAATATTTGAATTATTATTCCATGGGCGTATTTGTCATGAATGTTAGTGGATTATGCTATTTTATATGCTAACATTATATATTATCATCACATGCTTGTGTATCTTGGTTGTCGAGGACAAATTACAGGTATAAAGCTTTGATTTGAGTGCTCAACGGTGGTCTTCATCGAACAATAATCGGATGAGGTAGGCTCTTGACCTTGTCTTGATAGCATTTCATTTATATAACATACTTGGGAATAGAGTTTATTTCTATAGTCATTTTGTCTGTTGTGGCTTACCCCAAGCCATAGATAGATTTTCCTCGTAACACAAGCTTGCCGCCAGCGGAGGCATTACATTCTCGGGAAGGAGACAATCATCCACATCGATCATAATCCATTGTAGTTTAAACAAACTTAGGGCAAATTGTAGAATGTCCGCAATCAGAAGTGGTCTACACACTCACATCAGATCCATCTCAACATCAAGTATAAGACAAGAAGCACCAACTGCGTCATTGATTGCCTTAGCCACCCGCTAGTTGCAACTCACCACACTGCTAAACTCATGTGACCACGAGACCTCTGGATGGCCCCAACTCTATGAGAGAGATCCTAACTTCGCCACCACCTACCAAATGTTGGGTGCAAACACAACTGTCACTGATTTCCATCTTCGGGATGGGATGTTGTGCCATCTGGGCCATCTCTACATTCCATCAAGCAAGTGAGTGAAGCTAATTTGGTAAGCCCACTGCAGTCGGGTGGCATGACACTTCGACGTAGAAAAGATAGTGGTCGTGTTGTCGCAACATTTCTATTGGCCGACACTTCGACATGATGTCAACAAGTATATCATGTCCTACACTGCCTATGCCATTGCTAAACTGACCATTAAGAAGCAAGGAATGTACACCCCTATGCCTACTCCTGAAAGACCCTGGGAATCCATCTCGATGGACTACATGTACAGATTTTCATCAACCAAATGGGGAAATGACTATATTTTTTGTGGTGGTTGATCATTTTTCTAAAATGGCGATTCTGGCCGCTTTCAAGAAGAGCATCACAACAGAGGCCACTGCCAAGCTCTTCTTCGAATGAGCATGGGTACATTTTGGGATACCACAAACCATCATCTCAGATTAGGACAACCAGTTCCTCAACACATTTTGGTCGAGCCTCTGGTCACTGTTGGACACCAAGCTCACCAAATCCACTGCCTTTCACCCCCAGATGGATGGCCAAACCAAGGTCGTCAACCGGATGATCATGCATATCCTGGGCATGTATAATTCCAAGCATCCCCACACATGCGATGAGAGTCTTCCCTATGTTCAACACAACTACAACAGAGCCATGCATACCTCAACCAACCATAGCCCCTTTCAGGTGGGGTTGGCATTTCAACCATTGGGTCCCATGGATGTTGCACTACCCTTGCGACCACCCAAGAAGACTCGTCCCATGCTCAAATTGAAGCTGACAAAGCTACCCGGTTCATTGAGCAGATCCAACACATCCACCATCAGGTTCAGGATATTTTGCAGAAGTTCAATGCCAAGTACAAGAAGCACCATGATCAACATCGGGTGCCACACAAGTCTCAAGTGGGAGATAAAGTTTGGTTGCACTTGCAGAAAGAACACCTTACAGGGCCCCATCGAAATATTCATCCACTCCACTATGGACCTTATACCATCACTAAGGCTATGGGTGACAATTCTTTTGAGCTCAACATTCCCCCCTTCCTTGGTTTGCACCCAATGTTTAATGACCTCCTTCAGCCATACTTTCCACCATTATTGGACACCTCAGAGGTAGCAGAACAATCGACACCAACAAAGCTCAACCCTGATTGCATGGAACATGCATCCACTGATCAGATCATGGACACACAGGTCAAGGGAACTCACCAACAGAAGTTTCAGCTTTATCGTGTTGTTAAAGGAGGGCAACTCTTGTACAAAGGCAAGTAGCTCACCAAGGGCCAACTTCAACATAAATTTCCTCATATGATGGGGGAACTCAACGCAATGGAGATCATTGATTTCTAAGGGGGGATGATTGATCCAGGTGGATATCGGTGGCCAACCACCTATTCCAACTGACTCACATACAATTGTCGTCTTAACAGTTTCAGTTTTCATCTCGACAATTTTTTTCTAGCTTTTCAGGTCCCAAACTTGTTGGCACAGGGGCATACCCAGGGTTCAATGCTACAACAACGCACCAACAAAACCCTAACTACCAGCTCTTTCGGCAACACCTACAAAGCAGATGAAGTCTCACCCAAGGTAGAGGCAGGGGTGGTTGCAGGACTCCAGTGTCTGCAACCTTAGCTAGGACACAGATATGTGATTCTAATCAAGGCACTCATTAGTTAACATTCATCGATATTAAGCTCTTAGTTACAACGCAGTTAAATCCTAATTACAAAGCATCGCAGTATTCAACCAGATCTAGCATCTAATAACACTTAGCATGACGAAACAGATCAGATCTTAACAGATTCAAGCACTAACACATGTAAATAAGTCAGATCTAACATCCATCCATATTATTAAGCACCAAGCATCGACAGATCATTCATCTATATTAAAGCACTAAGCACATTAACATACAAGCACATCAACGCATTGTTGATGTTTGGACAACATTGAGAATACATTCTCTAAAGATAATAATTAATAATATAATTATTAATTGATTATTAACTATAGTATATAATAAGTAAATAATAATAACAAATAGTTATTGATTATTCAAGGGACGCATCCTTTCATGGATGGTCACCTTGTGTTCCCTATATATAGAACACTCATCATTGTAATAATATATCGAATATCTCTTATATCTTATATGAAGAAAACCAACATGGTATCAGAGCGGGACTGGGCCTTACTCCCTCACGGGAGGGCCTAGGAAAACAACAATGATGAGCTCCAAATTTGCTTGATTGAACTCGATCCATCTTATTCCACGCGAATATCTGGGATCAATGAATCCAGTAAGGTCTCCTGCTCCAGCGATAATTAGATAGATATGGCAATGACGTTTTTTGGGCGCATGGTCATATCGTTCCATCCCCCTGACACACAAATCTTTGACAGAGTCATTGCGTAGGAAGTACGGAGGTTCCCACGGATCTTTGGACAAGTGAAGTCCCGGGAGGCGGGAAGGGAAGACAATGGAGTTCTCTCGGCCATGAGCGGTTTTGTTGTCTATAAAGAGTTTTCAACCAACACTCACGTCATGTTCACATGCATCGAATAATGACGCATTGGCAACCTGTATCACCTAATTTGAGTTCATGTTACAGTTTGGTGACCATGAAGTTCGGCAAAATTTCAACATTACTCGAGTGATTGATCGGGTTTGGACCACCTACCAATGCTTTAACCAACAGCCGAGGGTATGCGCAGTTTTCAAGTTAAGCCATAATTCTTCATGAATGAGGGTTCCTTTATTTTGCGCCCACGAACTCGTATGCTCTTGGTTTTGGTGATGTTGCCTCTAGATCACGTTGGAGATAACAAGAGTATGGGATATGATCTAATGCTCGCATCCAAGTGATTGGTCAAAGAATCCAAGAAGATACTCTTGAGAGATCATTGGAGGCCGAGAATACTTATGATTGTTTGCACCCATGTGGAGTGGAATGTTTGATTCTTTGCACCCCATTCTATCATATCGATTATTGTTGAGGTCGAGTTTCCTTTCAGAATCAAGTTACCATTGGAGAAAAGGTCGTGTATATAGTGTCAATGTAAATGATTGGCATCCATAGTGGGACGAGCACCAAGCGAGGAGGCCACTGTCACGACATACTGAGGCTATTGATATGCGCCTACATGCAGTTCAGGCTACAAAGGAATTATATTTAGTCATCAATGCTAATGTTGTATATGAGTCTTGGGTTCAGAGACATTTTATAATTGACATGTCTGATACCATGGTCGAAAGGATTCGAAGTGTTGGCAGAATCTTCAAGCCTATGAAATCACTCAAAGAATGTCCACCCTCGTTAAGAGGGAGGTGTGGTGTTTTCTCTCCTCTAGCCGACTAAACCCCTCTAGACAAGAGTTTCCCTAATTAGTCATGTGAGGTGATTGAGGGAGTAATACTCAGTTGGGCACAAGTATTGTGGAAGCAATGCGAGGTGGCTAGGTGTGAATGAGGCTATGGTTGTAGTCTTCCCTATGCCTTGTGAGGTGGCTAGGTGTGAATACGACTACTGGGAGAGGAGAAACATCACAACATGGTAATGAAGAATATAACAATGGTTGTGTACCACTGGACAATAGTTGTGTACTACTATGACATGGAAATAATTGTGTACTATTGGACGACATTGCAGTGGTCGTGTGCTACTGGTTGATTGCAACATAGTCATAAAGAATGTGGTGGATGATTTGAGCTACCGATGGCATGGTAGTAGCAGTATGCTACTAGTTGATAGCATAGTAATCAGTGGATTACTAGATGAAGGAACCAAGACATTGGTTTCATGAGGAAACCTCGATATGTCTTGGGGGACATTGGTTCCATGGGGGGACCTCGACGTGTCCTAGAGATGTTTGAGGTAGGGATCAAGAGGGAGTACACCGTTCCTCACAACCCTCAACAAAATGGGGTCGCAGAGAGGAAGAATAGATCTATTATTGAGACAGTCAAGGCGATGATTCGTGATCAACATTTACCTATGTTTCTATGGGAAGAAGCATCCATGACTGTGATGTATGTTCAAAACAAAATTCCTTGAGGAACATAACTCCTGAGGAGGCCTTCAAAAGATTTAAAGCTTGAGGTTGGACACTTTAGGTTATTTGGGTGTTCAATATACATATATGGGGTGCAATGAGTCTTCAAAGGAATATCAGATCGTCATCCTTGGTCAGAGATAGATTGAGTAAGAGACAAAAAGAGATGGTACCTTCCGAGAAAGCAAGATACCTTAGAGATATTTGTGTTATGTTGCAACTATGAGCCACATCATTGATTCTAAACCTTCTTGTTATGAGGAGGCAACGAGTCATCCAGTATGGAGAGATGCCATGATGGAGGAGTATTAGTCCATCATGAAGAATGATGTGTGGGATATTGTTCTGAGACCTGAGGGGAAGTTTGCAGTAACTTCTGAATGGATCTACAAGATCAAACACATAGTTGACAGGAGCATCGAGAGGCACAAAACGAGATTTGTTACTAAAGGATTCTCTCAGGTGGAGGGAATAGATTATGAGGAGACATTTTCTCTTTTTGCTCAATACACTTCTATCCGGACGATTATTGCCCTGACAACATCCATGGGTTGGAAACTACATCAGATGGAGTGAAGACAACCTTTCTCAATGGAGAGATTGAGGAAGAAATATACATCAAGCAACTAGATGGTTTCGTCATACATGAGAAGGAGTCTCATGTGTGTAGGTTGAAGAAGGCCCTATATGGACTCAAGCAGGCACCTCGAGCTTGGTATGCGAGGATTGATGGACACCTGATGAGTTTGGGCTTCAGAAAAAGTGTTGTTGATCCCAACCTGTACTACAAGACTGTTAATGGTGAGGCCTTGATTCTGGTCCTCTACGTTGATGATTTATTCCTCACTGGTACATAGAGCCTTATTATTGAATGCAAGTATGCGTTGGCCTCTGAGTTCGAGATAAAGGACCTTGGTATGATTCACTACTTCTTGGGACTAGCAGTGTGGCAGAGAACTGATGAGATCTTCCCAAGTCAGGGGAAGTACACAGTTGAGATATTGAAGAAGTTTGAGATACTAAACTTCAAGCCCGTGGATATACCAATAATGATGAATCTAAAGAAACTAAGTGTGTCTTCTTTCGATTTTGACGAAATTGATTTGACTCTGTACAGACAGCTGATTGGATAATTGATGCATCTGGTTAACACCAAACCAAATATTTGCTATGCAGTGAGTGCACTTAGCCAGTTTATAAGTCAGTTGAGATAGACACACTATATTGCTATGAAACATGTGTTGAGCTACTTGCGAGGCACGGTTCGACATGGTTTGAGATATACTTTCAGTATTGATATGATATGGCAGGAATATATTAACTTTGATTGGGTAGGGAGCGCAGTGGACAGAAAGAACACCTTCAGGTGTTGCTTCACTTTGGGATCTTCCATGGTTTCCTGGTGTAGCAGGAAACAAACTTCTGTGGCTTTGATCACAACAGAAGCATAATACATTGCATTAAGTATGATAGTCCATGAAGTAGTGTGGCTTCACAAGCTCCGTGTAGATTTATTCGAACATGTGCTGGATTCCACCATTATTCATTATGGTAACTAAAGTTGTGTGAAGATCTCTGATAATCCAGTGTTTCATGACAAATCGAACCACCTTGAGATAAAGTACCATTTCATCCAAGAAATGGTGCAGAGGAAGGAAGTATTGGTGCAGTACCTTCCTACAGATGAACAGGTTGCTGATGTTCTTACTAAACCAGGATGAAGTTTAAGTACTTTCATGACAGACTTGGCATGGCAGAGAATGCCTCCCTCGCTGAGAGGGAGTGTTGATGTTTGCAGCTTCCTGAGACATTCTCCAGATCATACTCCTCTGTGACTGAGTTGATTTGATCTATGATGACACTTATCCGAGAAGGGATAAGTGGGGCACTTATCCGAGAAGGGATAAGTGTGGTTGGGATTATAACCCAATGTCCCATGTGGAGAGCACATGAGGACATGTCAAAGGAGTTGACCCTTGACGTCATACACTATGGGAGTTGACCCTAGTGTTTCTAGAGGGTGTAGCCTCTAGAAGTCCACATGGAGTGCCATGTGTGACAAACTTTCTCCAGATCATACTCCTCTGTGAATTGAGTTGAGTTGATCTGTGATGACACTTATCCAAGAAGGGATAAGTGGAACACTTATTCAAGAAGGAATAAGTGCAGTTGGGATTATAACCCAATGTCCCATGTGGAGAACACATGAGAACATGTCAAGGGAGTTGACCCTTGACGTCATACACTATGGGAGTTGACCCTAGTGTTTCTAGAGGGTGTAGCCTCTAGAAGTCCACATG